>JAKUBJ010000028.1:0-111354 GCA_030566855.1 Tortispora sangerardonensis | reverse complement strand
TTTATGGTAAAGCTTTTCAGCGAATAGTTAGTAACGATAGATTGTTGCAAAACTTTATTCTACAATTACCCTGTGTTTTGGCTCTGTAACGTGGCTTTTTGTAAAAAGGCCACTTGCACTATACTCATATAATGTGGGGAAATCATCTACATATGAAACATGTAAATATATGAATCATCATGTTAATTGACCATTTGTAGCTCATAAATGGCCTTTCGGCAACTAACTGAATTTGATTTAAAGTATAAGAATTCACGGTATTGTACCTTTTACAATACAATGTGATGCATTTACAAGGTTTATACGATTTCTGTAGACTCGATCGTGAGATTTCAAATATTAGGATATTTATGTCCGACTCTACTTTAGTTAATCAAATTCAAGCTATTCGTGTTACGGTATTTCATTCGCTTCCGTATAATTAAATGGACCGTTATGACAGTTATAATTAGCGAAACAAATTTGATCAATACCTGTTATGTCATCATGAGGAAATTATACTCTGAGCTAAAGATTAAAGGTACACAATGGCTAAAAGGAACAATTAAAACGCATCCCAAGTGTATATTTATAAATTTCATGGTATAACTTTCACTTCATTTTCTTTGGTCTATCACATAATTGACTCTTCCTATTTAACAAATGTCTTAGTTATACTATAAGTAAGACCATTTTGTTTATTTGTAGGAATTTAAGAATTATGAGAATCGTAAGCTCTCACAATTCCTTAGAAAGAAGGTTAGATTTAGACTCTAAATTTGGTTTATATTAACTGTCATAATTTCATTTATCGTACCGTTTGTAACTGGTTTTTAATTAAAAAAATTCTGGAAACCCGCTCCAACTTCCTTCTATCTATTTTAATAATGTTCCTCAAAGAATATAAATATGACTCAATTTTCCATTCAGATACTCAGTTTATTCATTATCATTTCAAGCATTCAAGCATTCAAACATGTCAACTTGCATCGGTACAACTTCTTACTCTGACCACGGTAGCCAAACTATCACTGAGATATTTGGCTGTGGTCCACCTATAACTTCCTACACCGTAGAACAACAATCTATGACTTGGGGTTATAATCCTGACTTCACTACTGAAGCTACTTACTACTCTAATTGCGAACCTACTTTTGGTCTTGTTAGTGCACCATACGTTTATGATTGCACACATTCAGTAATCACTTATGCTCCCTCTCCTATTCCTGTAACTGAAAACAATATCGTTACCAGGTACTCTGAATACGACAACCTTGTCACTCAAACACTTACTGATTCTGATTTAGATATTACTATAAAAAGAACTGTTGCCGTTCCTACTACTATTCCTACGCAGAAGACTCTCCCTACTGGTGCATCCACTTTGCAAACTGTTGTAGCAACTGGTCCTCCAACTCCAGTCACATTAGTACAAAGAGATTCAACACCTGAAGCATGTGTTAATTCTACTAGTAGCTATTCTCTCAAGGCATATACAATAAATGCTGAGGAGTACAGCCAAATGACTGACCAGCAGATTCTTGATAGAGTATATGCCAGTTATCCTTCTTTCAGCGGAGTTTCATTTAACAAACAAGCACGTACTGATAACGGGTTTTCTTATACTATGAATGTTGATCTTAAAGGAATGGAAACTGCTTTTGTTCTTATTGAACTAGAAGCTATTATTGATTACGATTCTACCATGAGCTACTTTGAATATTATAACGATCAATGTCCTCCTGGTAATATCGAATGTGCCATGAAGATGTGGATAGGTATAGGAGGTTCAGCATTTACATGCACAGATATGAACACTGTTGATGCAAGCAACGGTGAATATTTTACAATTGATAAATCATATAGTGATACAGGCATGCCAGTACATTTCCCTGCTGGATCATATGCAACTCGTACTGTATTGTTTGCTACATTCTTAAACCAAATGATACAAAGTCAACAATTCATAAATGAAATTAGTTTTACTTTAACTTCATAAGTATTACTTTCTTTTTTTTATGACTCATCACAAATAAACTTTTCTGATTTTAAGGTAATGATCTTCAATCAATTAGCTGGCTTTGACAATTGAAATCATACGGCACTATTCTTTGATGAATACTGAACTATAAACAAACGAAAATCAGGAACCATTATTGAATATCTGTATCAACAAACTTACATGAAGAATCTAGCAATTTACGTATTCTATAAAATCTTCAGTTTTTGCATTTTAAGAAGTTCTTTAAAAGTAATTGTAGCCAATAAAACTTGACTTACAAGCCATTTCTATTCTAGGATATTCAAGAATAAACAGGTTCTATGTTTTATTCTCTCATATGCTCCATAAATAGAATTATTCATTTATTCTTTTCTATGGGAAATCACAAGTGAATCGGTTTACTGTGAAAGAAGAAATATCTACCGTTTAAGAGATCAATTGTAAGTGAAGATGAAAGAGCAATTATGTATATAAGTATAAAAAGCCATGTAACTTGTAACTTACGTGATCTTCTGCATGCACTTGCATACACTTACATTGTTAACTAACAGTTAAAGATATGGTACCTCAATCATATAACATCGTATATTCAAACCAAGTAATTGATGTACACTCTATTGTGAAATATGGAATACTTTCGTCCGACCTTAATTAAACAAATGCACGCTAAATCTTACGGTATTTTAATTTATTTTAGATTAATTAAATTAACCGTTATGACATCTTAAAATTTGCAACATTTATCTAAATTTTAGTCTTACGGTATTTTATTTTAGTTTAGATTAATTAATTTTACCGTTATGACAGTTAAAACTTAACAGAATTAATATAAACGATTCCCGATATGTCATCATTAAAGAATCATCTATCGTACAAAAGATTGCAAACAAATACCAAACAGAATGTACAGATATTCATCACCTTCAGTGTAAGCAGTCAATGTGTTTGTCAATATGCATAACTCTAAGTACAAATTATATAACAATTCACCTACTTCCTTTATAATTGTTAACGTTAAGCATTCATTATATTTAATCCAATTAGCTTTGCCCTTCGATAAACTATTTAAGACGGTTCTATATTGGTTTTCTACAGGAATAGAAGCTAAACAGTACGTTCTAGCAAATCAACTGATTTATGGAAATAATGCTGTTTCTTATATAAGCATAGAACTTTTCTCAATCCCCTTTTGTTTACATCATATTTGTATAATCTTAATATTCTTCAACAATGACATCTTGCACAGATCGTTCTTTTCATTACCTTGATTCAGTATATCAAACTATTACTGTAGTTTCTTATTGTACTCCTCCTCAGAGTACTGCTACTGTTCAAGAACAGTCTCTTACTTGGGGTTACAATCCAGACTTTGTAACTAAAGCTACTTATTACTCTGACTGTGAACCTACTTATGGAATTGTCAGTGAACCTTATGTATACGCATGTACTCGTTCTGTAATTACTTACACTCCTTCTCCCACTCCTGTAATTGAGAACAATCAAGTATCAACTTGGGGTACTTATGATACTCTTGTTACACAATACTCTACTAACACTGAATTGGATATCACTGTAAAGAATACTGTTGCTATTCCAACATCTAAACCCGTCAATTTGGTAAATGAACCCGAATCTACTTTGAAATCTGTAGTAGCTACACCTTCTGCTGAAGCTACCCCAAAGTTATCTAGAAGAGATACTACACCACAAACTTGCCCCGGATCTTCTTCTGGATTCACTTTTACAACATATCAGCTGGAACAAAATCAATTTATGGACATGACAACCCAAGATATTTTAGATAGATCATATGCTAGTTATCCACTCACTGATCTTGTTGATCTTGAACTCTTAAGTGACTCAAGTGGTACTTTGACTTACCAATTTTTGCCTAATCTTTATCCTATGGCTACTACTTTTGTTCTACTTGAATTTTCTATTTATCAAAACTTTACTAGCGCATTTAAGCAATTTAAGCTGGCTCCTACTAATGTTGAACCTAAGGGTCTACAGTATAATATACAGACATGGGCTGCCATTGGCGGTGCTGCTTTCAGTTGCACAAATATGGACGATGTGACTGCAGATGAAGGTGTAGTTTTACCTTTAGGAAGCGCATTTGTTGAAAGAGAGTTCTCTCAAACAATTGAACCAGGTCTTTATGCTACTCGTATGGTTGTAATGTTTGCTATTTCAAATAGATCTGGTTCCAGGCTTGTTTGGGATACAAATATTGTTACATCTTTCTCTGAATAAAGTTAATGTGCACGGTTTTACATATGGGATATATCATAGAATTATTTATTAAGGTTTACGGTATAAATTATATTCATTAGCAATGAAGTAAATAACCAATAAAGTAGAGAGTTAAAATTATACCATTTAATATACAAAGTTGGTACTTCGTCTGTTGCGTCAGTTATCAATTAGATGATCCTCCATTTGAAAATCATTATAGATCCAGTTACAAGTATATTTCGGAACCATGCGTTAAGCCGTCATGCAAATCTCGACTACTTCTTGAATATACTTGCACATGTCAAAATACTAACTACTAAACAAACCGAGCTCTAGTTTAGCTTCTTGCTATGTTAGGAAACATCATTCACAATCTTAAACATTAGAGTCAATCCATTGTGCAATTGCACGAATTCAGAATGTGGCTTTGCTGTAAAATGTGCCGTTTACTTTTATAAGCAGGCTGGATATCCAAATCTGTAATTCTGTCAATCTGTCAATCTATCAATCTTATCATCTATCCTGTATTTGATGCTCCTTGAATCATTAATAGTATGATTCTCCAAATATTTGCGCGATTTCAACTTGTAAATCATTTACTCTTTAAGTTTGAGGTATTTTTGTCGGACATTAATATCTATGAATCATTGGTTAGTTTTCATTTTGTTGTATTTAATTAAATTCAACGTTGACTATTATGGGAGTCATAACACTAATAACTAAATCACCTTGCTAAACCTCGTCTAACTTCGTTTAAACTAAACGAAAAAGGTAGATCGCTGAACTTTGGTAGACAGCCATATCTCTAATTTGTCAAAAGGAACATTCAACAACCTACTTGAGCTAATAACCTAATGTTAATGATTGTCAAAAAATATGTATAATTCCAATTAGAGACACCCCGCATCACATCATTTTTTTGAATGCCCTTAATTGAAAAAAATACGATAGAACCGACCAGTAGTTTTATTCTTTTTGTCGTATAGCTAGCTTGAAATGTCCCTTTGATAGAATTTTGTCACTAACTAAATTTGATTATGGGATAGTTTAAAGGATATGTATACAACTGCTTGCCGGTTGATGATTGGATTAATACATGAAATTCTAAATACTTGAAGCAAGAATAGAAACAACATTGTTTATTCTAACAGAAAAGACCTTAATGCTTTTTTTACTGATTTCTATATAAATATAGAACTCCTATCTTTTCACGTGCAAAATCATTCATTGCATCTGCATAATCTTTGCATTCTTCAACAATGACATCTTGTACAGACCGCTCCTTTCATTACCTTGATTCAGTATATCAAACTATTACTGTAGTCTCTTATTGTACTCCTCCTCAGAGTACTGCTACTGTTCAAGAACAGTCTCTTACTTGGGGTTACAATCCAGACTTTGTAACTAAAGCTACTTATTACTCTGACTGTGAACCTACTTATGGAATTGTCAGTGAACCTTATGTATACGCATGTACTCGTTCTGTAATTACTTACACTCCTTCTCCCACTCCTGTAATTGAGAACAATCAAGTATCAACTTGGGGTACTTATGATACTCTTGTTACACAATACTCTACTAACACTGAATTGGATATCACTGTAAAGAATACTGTTGCTATTCCAACATCTAAACCCGTCAATTTGGTAAATGAACCCGAATCTACTTTGAAATCTGTAGTAGCTACACCTTCTACTGAAGCTACCACAGATTTATCTAAGCGTAGTAATGATGTACAACCTTGTCCAAGTGTTGCACCTGATATTGTATTGAAAGCTTATTCACTTACTCAATATGAGTTTTCGCAAATAAATAATCAAGATATTTTGGACAGATCTTATGCTAACAATACACTTACACAAGATGTTCAGCTTCAACCAATGGCCTCTTCTAGCAATACTCCTACTTATCAATTGGATGCAAGTATATACCCTATGGATACACTTTTCTTCCTTGTTGAATTTTCTATTTATGAAAAATTTACAACTGATATTAGTCAATTTAAGTTTGAACTTTCTCGTCACTCTCAACCAGGTATATCATATTTTATCAAGACTTGGGCTGCTATTGGTGGTTCTGCATTCACCTGCTCAGATATGGATACTGTATCTTCAGATGAAGGTGTTGTTGTTCCATTAGGTGCACCTTTTGTAAATCGTCAATTTCCAGAATCTATTCAATCTGGAACATATGCAACTCGTATGGTTGGTGTATTTGCTGTATCTAGTTTCTCTGCTACTAAACTTGTTTGGTTTAACAATGTTGCTTTATCTTTCTCAAGTTAAAGCTAGCAGGGAATTTTTTGATGTATTGAGATATAGGATATTTTCAAGAACAGCTAATTATGAAGTATTAGAGTAAGCACAATTTTGTAGTATAGTTATAGCCCATACTTAACGTTCCCAATTTTATAAAATGCTAGTAATAGCCAAATGCTATAGATTGACTATTGGTTTGCAGCAACATGAGATTCAAGGGGTAAGAAAATGTCCACTACCATTTGAAAATCATACACTCTTATCTTAAGTTCTACAAATAGACATTTCAAATGCTAACCAAAGTTCTACATATAGACAATTCTAGATTTCAAAACTCTTGTATTCTTTTACTACACAAATCAAATAGTCTTTCTGAGTTAACCAATAATTATATGTAACGTTCTTTTAATTAAGTAGCGTTAATTAAACTTTAATTCAGATATAAGTCTCTTTATTTTAATAATCAACAACCACTTAATTGCTGAAATGATAGCCTACATATAATATTTTTTTCTTATTCTATCACATATTTATTAAAACTAAACAATTGAATTTTTAAAATACTTTATACGGTTAAATTTGCTTGCTTTACTTACTAACTTTTTTCTACATATGTAGATCCTTCGCAATCTAAATCTTTTAAATTAAATTTCAACGTTATGGGAGACGCAACTATCGAACTAAATTGTCCACTTGAATCAAGATTAATGCTTCATATGCAGTCAGATAGAGCATATTTCCATATCTCGGCCTTCTATATTCTGAGCGCTTTATTAACAAGTTCCACAGATATATTCCGTATAACTTAAGAGAGGTACTTGAACAATTTCATGAATATTTTGTCAATTTATTGCCCTTCAACAAAAAAAACCATTTCCAGTAGATATTGACATTTTCATTATTCTAACAATATCCGTTTTATAATCTTTATTTCATACCATTTTTTCATTACAAGACTTTCATTGAATCAACTGCAGATCTGCTTTAAAACCGTCATGGCGCTTTCTTCTGATCAATCATTCTAATTTATCGTACTAATATTGAATTTCTTCTAAGAATAGCAAAAAAAGAATCTTAGAAAATAACGACAATCACTAAGATTGAAAAATTCAATATAAATACCTACATTTTTTTTCTTTCCAAATTATCAATCATTTGAGTATCGATTTTTACAAAGTTAAACAATGTCAGCTTGCACGGATTTAACGTATCATCAATTGAATGCTCTATACCAACCGGTTACAATTGTTTCTAACTGTAATCCTCCACAAGCAACTGAAACTGTACAACAACAGTCACTTACTTGGGGATACAATCAAGAATTTGTTACAAGTGCAACTTACTACTCTGATTGTGAACCAACTTTTGGAGTTGTTAGTGAACCTTACGTTTATGCATGTACTCGTTCTATTATCACTTATACTCCATCTCCTAGTGCTGGACCAGATGACAGCATTGTTAACACTTGGGAAAACTATGAGTATCTTGCTACTCAATACTCTATTAATACAGAGTTAGATATTACAGTAATTCAAACTATTGCTATACCAACTTCTGAAACTATTCCTCAATTAAATACTGAAATTGCTTCTACATTGAAATCGGTGTTAGCTGTACCCACAAATGATCTTTCTTCAAATCTACTTAAACGTGATAATGCGCCAGAGTCTTGTCCTAATTCTGGCAATAATTATACAGTTAACGTTTACACACTTGCACAGTCGGAATACATGGATCTTACAGATGAAGATATTTTGAATAGAGTATATGCAACTTATGATACTAGTGACGCTGTTGTACCAAAACTTTTAACTAATAAAGATGATGTATTAACAGTTCAGTTTGAGGTTAGTATATACCCAATGTCAACAATTTTTATCCTTGTTGAGTTTGACATTTATCAAACTTTTACTTCTGCTTTTGACTCTTACAAGATCAGACCTTCATATCCTAATCCAACTCTTTTATCTTATTTTATGAAAGATTGGGTTGCAGTTGGTGGTTCAGCATTTAGTTGCAGTGACATTACAGATGTAGATCCATCTAATGGTATGTATATTCCTATAGGAGAAGCACTCAGTGATAGAAAATTCTCTCAGACTATTCAACCTGGAACTTATGCAACTCGTATGGTTACACTTTACTCTCTCACAAATGACCAATCAGTAAGAATTATTTGGGGTACAAATATGGTATCAAATTTCTCACTATCAACTCAAGACACTCTTTTTTAAACATTTAAGGTTTTTTTAAAATTATGCATTTCTTAAAATTTACAAAACGTACAAAGTTGTATAAGATAAACTGATCCCCTGAAAATCATAATCTAGACTTAAAGGCCATACAGTAGATCTATTTGTTGATCTATCAAATGCTTCTATTTCTATAATATTTCTATCTATAGTCATGGAAGAAGTATTTATCTGAACTAAAATAGCTATTTTGTTACTATTCATTCATATCATGGTATATTAAATAATCAATATATAGTACCTTATGTTCCTTATTTATCAAGTATGATCTAGGTTTTCAAAGGCATTAATATTCATGATAATTATAGAAGGATCACCAAGGTGTATGGTTAATATAAAAATGCTATATAAACAAGGTGAATATCCATAAACGATCTCTGTCTAATCCTTAGAAGTTTAGTATCAACATGACTGCATTCATTGATCCTACTCTACCAATCACATATGTATCTGAATCTAATCCTTCTCTCACTACTACAACAGTTTATAGACAATCTTTAACATCTGCATCTACTCCATGTTGGACTACATATTTCTCTGAATGTGTTCCTACCCCTGGAGTGGTTATAGATACATACTGTTATGAATGTACATCTTCTGTTATCTCATATACTCCTTCTCTTGTACTTACAGTTTCTAACAATCAATTAACCTATTGGACTGTATATGATGACCTATCTACTACCTATGAAGTAGAAAACTCTATAACTGTCCTGAATACATTTGCTACCCCATCAACTATGGAAGTACCATATCTTCAAGCTAGATCTGAACAAACAACTCTAAGTATAACTCCTTTAAATGACACTATAGAAACAAAATTACAAGATCAACCTATGCCAACTGATACACCTATACCTTGTCCTAATTATAACTCTGATATCTTTCTACAGGCATATATGCTATCAGAGTATGATTATAATCACATGACTAATGAATCTGTACTAGAAAGAGATTATGCAAACTATCCTAGTCCTGAATCAGTCACTCTTTCTGTTCCTGAAATATCTGACAATAAAATTAGCTTTCATATGTTACATCGTCTTCATGGCCAAGGTTCATATTATCACCTCATAGAATTCTCTACTTATATGGATTTCACAACAGAAACAAACTACTTTATAGGAAGTCTATCAAACTATATGCCTTATTTGATAAACTATTATGTGCAAGCATGGGTTGCAGTTGGAGACTCAGCCTTCCCTTGCTCATCTGAACCTGGACAAGACTCAGGTATTGGAGAAGCTATACCATTTCATGATTTATTCAAACAAGCAAAGTTTCCTTCAACTATACAATCTGGTATATACCCTGTACGTATTGTATTTATGCTTGCAATTCATAGTCGCTTAGCTAAAATGTCATACTGGAGTACTGATTTTAATGCTCACTATTCATAGACTACTCCGTATCATCAATGAAGATCATAAATACCACATGAGATATCTCATTCTATCTTCAGAGTCATTAGAAGTCAAGTTAATCCATTATTGAGTAGTAGATAAGAAAAGCTAATATAAGAAATTGTAAAGCACGTAGTGTAATTATACATACAATCTACAAAGTCATTGTAAGTCAAAGTAGAAGTCTGAAGCATTTCGCTTAGATAAGCGATAACACACAATCAAAGCATACAAACGTCGATCACGCCAAAAGTGCCATGTGAGTAATTTACACATCAATCAATTCTATATTGTTCCATTCTCAACTACTTCATATTAGAACATGCTTTCCTTATTTTTACTGCGTAGTTCTGTGTCACATTTACATTCACAAATCAGCAATCCCCTAAACATAGAATCATAGTACCTTTAACTCATTTCAATAAACTATACCATTCCACTAAGAAACTTCAACTCACTTGAACGCGTTTATTAAAAGACAATCTACTGTCAACAATCCTGTATAACTTTGATGCTAGCGTTAGAAGCAAAATCATGATATAAAATTTTACAGCTAACTTAACCGATTTCAGTTACAGTTACATTTAAAGAAATGTCAAATAATTCATTAAGAATTCATTTAATTAAACACCAGCCTATTAAAAGTAAAGAAAAAAACTTTATTTATACATAACCGTTACCGTTGTTTTCATTTAATTAATTAACTGCAGTTAATTAATGTCTCATCTAATGATGTAATGAACTAATAATAAATATGCCAATAGAAAGCTATTGTACACGATCTAACTTCTCCGCTCTACCTATGCATTATATTATAGTATATTTTTAGTTGATACAGTTACACTCTTGAATATATATATATCCATGGTTCTCTCAGAAAGCATCTATCCCATAATTGCATTTTCCTTGCATTGCATTTAGCATACTCCATACATCATGTCAGGCTGCACCGATTCTACTTCTTATACTGTAAATTCACTCTCACAAACCATCACTCAGGTATTCCTTTGTGAACCTCCAAAAAGCACAGTCACTGTTAGTCAACAGTCCTTTACTTGGAATTCTGTTGCTCAATCTGCCACTTACTACTCTGACTGCGAGCCTACATATGGCCTTGTTAGTGGTTCATACTGTCAAGATTGTACTCGCACAGTAATCACTTACACTCCTTCCCCAACTTTAGCAACTGAGAACAACATTGTTACATTGTGGTCAAACTATGAAGAGTTAGTCACTCAGCATATTATGGATCATGAAAGACATAAATCAACAGAGACTATATTTATCATCCCAACTTCATTGGATGTTACTAAAGCAGTAGCAGCCACACCTGCTGCTCTTCCAGAAGTTTCTACTTTACAAAAAATTGTTGCTACTCCATCACCTGCTAAACCTTTAGCCCAACGTGATAACGGACCAGAACAATGTTCATCCAGTTCTAACTATCTCTTGAATGTATATGAAATTACAGAACAACAGTTTCAAAGTTTGACTGAAGAGGATATTCAAAACAGAGTTTATGCCAACTACACAATTGATTCTAAGACTACTTTATCACAAGTAAGTTCTGGATCTAACACAATGGCATATGGTCTCTTACCACAACTTTATCCTTTCTCTTCAACATTCTTTCTTGTTGAATACGCTGCAGTTGAAACATTTTCTTCTGCTATTAATCGTTTCAAATTAGCTCCTAGTAATATTACACCAGACTCTATCACATATTACATAAAGACCTGGGTTGGTGTAGGTGGTACTGCATTTGCATGCAATGAGTTAACTGAAGTTACACCAAGTGAAGGTGAAAGTACTTCTTTGGGACTTCCATTTGTTGAACAAGAATTCCCCGTTACTATCCAACCAGGTACTTACGCTACTCGTGTTGTTGCATTGTTTAGTGTTTCGAGTCTTTGTGGAACACCAATTTTCTGGATGACAGATATTGATGCTTCATTCTCAAGCTAGTCTTGAATAAAGTTAATTTTATACGTTAAAAAATTTATTATTAGGGTTAAAGGTCAAGTATAGTAGACTAGTTTAGTTGTGTAGATTATTGCACCACCACTTTCCTAATTGGGAAGATAAAAAAATCAAACCACACCTCACAAAGGGATAATAATTTGATAATAATATGTAATCGGTTATGATATAACTAGTAGATGAGTTTGTATATTTGTTGATTTGTGGTTAAGAAAGAGTGGTTTTGACGCGTGTTTCACCTGATTTATGGTTTATAAGCTCATCTTTACTTCATAACTAAAAGCATTTTTACAATTTATCAATAAATAATTGAATTTTTAAGCATTTTGAGTGTGTTTAGGTGATATATTATCCTCTGCATCAACTTTGTGTGTCCATGTTTACTTCATGTAATATGACAGGGTAACGCTAATAAAAAATTTTAGGTACTATAAATACAACTTCCTTCGCTGTTTTATTTCTTTTCTTTACCTATATATCATGGGCTAAAGTTGCTATCAGGACTGGAATGAAAGTTAGATTTCGTTGGACATTTATAAGGGAAAGATTAGTTATTTGATTCTGTTTCAGAGGTAGATGGTATCACTTTCTTTGTTTTATTGACGTTCTGTCGAGATTACTTAGATACTTTTTTCGATCCATCATATTGCTTCTTGTTATGGGTCTATAGCGTTATATTCTTTTCTGTTCAACATTTAAGGAGTCTTCTTTCGTATAATTTCAGTAATCTTGCTCCTGTACTTTTTGCAGATTCCCGCTCATGTAGATCAAACTTATACCCCTCGGCTTTTTAAGAACTCGAATCATAGTTTTTACTTCTGATTTCGGGTGTCAGAGAATCCGTACATTCATTAAACAAAAGAAAAAAAATATAATTAAATTGGTGTTCCACTTATAATACTTTGTATCGCCCATTCTTTATGAATAAATTTTGTACCTTCGTAATCTCTTATCAGATTTATCTCATTAACTCCCTTTGCTTTCAATCCTGATATATAAACATAATCATAACCACTTATAATTTTAACAACCTTATCTGTTGGTTGAGTATTAGATTTTTTCAAGATATTCGTCCCAAATAACTTCAATTCTGGATTGTCTAATGCTGTCATTTCAGTGATCCCCCAAACATCATTAAACACAAATGTTAAATCCAATTCATCAACTATCATTCTTTCAATGCTTTTATGAGGTCCACAAATCACCAGTAAACTCTTACCTTGAAGATACCTCTCTGTATTGAAATACTGTTGGTATAAGTTCCAACCAAGCTTATAGCCTAATGAGAACTTATCAGTCTTCAAAGATACTACAGCGCCATGACAAATACGAGAAGTACCAGCAGCAAGTAAATAATTCTGCCATTTAGGTATTGTCTTTGTTTCAATTGCATCATATACAAATTGTATACTAAGACAAGGCCAACCTAAACAAGCAGTTTCAAGGTACTTTCTTCTTCTTGAATGCTCTTCAGACAATAAACATCCAAATTTGTTTGTGTATAGTACATTATTGTCATTTTTCTTTATAATTTCTTCAGCAAAGCCTTCTTCAAGAACTTTACCACCATAGTTCTGAACAAGTTTTTCAATTTTAGCTTTTTGAGCAGTTCCTGAAACTGTGAATACCATTCCTTCAAATAGATGTTGATGCTCAGTATTTAAAGTATCTGATTTCTCAAGGGACTTCCCTTTTGTTGCTTTTTGTTGAGGTAATATATCAATATCAGTAGTTTGACTATTATCCTCTAGAGCACCAGCAGGTGGACGTGTTCTTTTTGTGTCATTAATTGACTCCTGTTCATTCAAAGAGCCATTTATTAGATCCCATAAAACAGGTCTTATATTTCTTAATTTCATAAATGTTCTTCTAGTTAATGAAATCATAGAAACTGGATATACAGCAGCTTCTGTATCGTAAACTTTACCACCTTTATAAATAGGAGCAATTGTTACAACATTACATCCATGAACACAAGTATGCCTTGAAGAATAAAGTTTGTCAAATCCTTTATCTAAGATTTGATACCTTCCTTTTGGTTTAAAATCTTCATCTTGTAATTTGACTTCATCACCAATATCTATTTGAAGTCTCATTACTTGACCAGGAGATATATGATTTTGTGATCCATCATCGTATTCTACTGTAATTTTACCATCATTAGTTGATAAATAAGTAGCAGTGAAGAAACCTGAAGCAGGCCAAAATGCAAAGACTCTAATTGGATTGACATAGGCGTCATTACCTTGACTAGGAGGTATATAATGAGAAGTATCAGACTGGTTAGCAGGTGAGCTTTCTTGAGCTTCATGTATGTCAGGATGTATATCTTCGGTATGCAAATCTTCAGCATGTGTAGCAACATCGTTTGTAGTGTCGTGATTACTCCTCTTACGCTTAACAGGGGACATTGGTATATCAAAATGATTACTAAAAGCCAAAGAATTAGTATCTATATCCTGTAAACTATTCTCTCTTATAGAAGTATGATCATTGTCATATTGAGGTGAATCAGGAGGTAAACTTTCATTTATTCTTAAAGAATTGTCTGATTTGTTTGAATCCTCTGAAGATGAAGATAATAAACGTCTATGCCTTGAAAAATTTGGTTGTTCTATTAGATCCTCTGAACTTGCAGTATTATTCAATATCTTTTTAGTTACAGCAGGAGTTTCACCTACTTGTACAATTGATTTTGTTTGATGTAATTGGTTAAGTACACCATCTTCACCTGGATCAGAAGAAGGTATAATTTGTACTTGTTTAAGTGATAAAGAAGTATCATCAGTTGATCTTGTAGGTAAACAAGAATCATCAGAAGGTATAATTTGAGTTGGTTCAAGTAAATCTCTTTCGAATTCAATAACTAAAGGTTGTGATATTTGTGATTCTGATTCGATAATTACAGGTGGTATTTCACGTAAATTTGAAAAGGCAGATTTAGGTGTTTGTTGATCATTAAATATGAAAGGTAAACTTGTTGTTCTTTCAATACGTTGTCTTTTAACAGAATTTAAAGGTGAATTTGGGTCTTGAGTTGTTGTTTCGTTGAATAATTGTGATAAATCCATATCAGTTTTAGACATACGATTTTTAAATATTGCAGGTGTTGCAGGTGTTGCAGTGAATTCATGTATACCATTTAGTGTGTCATACGTGTCATGCGTGTCATTTTGTGTACTATTTCGTGTACTATTTCGTGTGTCATGTGTATCATGTGTATCATGTGTATCATTTAAATCCGTATTATCCTGTGAATCGCGATAAATTGAATCATCAACAGAATTCTGTGTATGCATGGTTGGTGGATCGAAAGTTAAGTCGTGCAAAGCGTTATAGTTTATAAGATACAAATTTGCAAAACTTTTACATATTTTATAGTAATCATTATATTCATTATTGAGATCAAAAACCTTAATTCATTGAGTAATATGTCAAAATTGCTTACATAAAATGTCGATATATGGTAAATCACTCCGGTAGAGGTACATACACCTTAGGAAACACTTTTACAACTAATGAAGATACATTCCTTTCTCTATAAGAAGTATCATTATTTTTATCATTAAATTCATCAATTGTAACTTCAGTTGTAGTGGTTATTGAAGTTTTATAACCTCCTTCTTGTAAAATATTTGCAATAATAACAATTGTAGTTATAGCTCTTCCAAGACCTAATAAAGTAAGGTAACATTTATTATCAAGATCTGTATTATAATTAGTAGTTGATCTTTTTATTTCATATACATATTTAGATAATTTAAGAAGCATAGATTCAGCTCTTTTAATAGATCCAAGTGTTGTTGATCTTGGTGATATTTTCAGTATAGGATTCTTTCTTGTAGATACTTGTTTATCTGTATAAATAGGGTGTCTTTTGAATTGTGTTTCTATAATCTTGTTAGTAGTGTAAATAATGATTAAAAGTATTAACAATTAAAAGTATTAAGGTACCTACCTTTATAAGTTGATAATTTGGTATATTTCGACATTGTAATGTATTAAGTTAAGGTGATGTAATAAGTGAAATGGTTAGTTGGTGTAAAGTTAATTTACTAAGTAAATCAGAAGTATTAGAAGTCAACATAATAACACCACTTATGATTTCTCTATGTGTCATATGTTTATTTACAATATACCTCTTTTGAAAATAAAAGATATATCTTATATAAATTGGGGTTATCGGAAGAATCTCCGAAGTTAGTGATCGACATTAAAAATGAAATAAGGTTTTAGTAAGATCAGATAAGAATGAGAATGTTCAATGTTCTAAGAAAAAGCGTGTATTAGGTAAATTTATATAAGAAATTAAATATATTAGATAAAATATTCTGTTTACTGTTGTACGATGAAAATATATAGTCAATAAGAATACATACGTGATAGTCAATTCATAGTAAATATACACTTACAATGTATACTCACAATGTACGTCATCTAAACAATTAATCCCCCCCCCCACTTTGGGGAGCCAAGAAAACACACGCTAAATTATTCTTATTAAATTAACTATTCAATTGAATCATATTTTGGTTTCTTTTCTTTTACTAAGTAACTAGGTACGAAAAAATCTCGAATGAATCGAAACTTTATTGTTAAAAAAGAAAAACTTTATTATATTTTATCTGATGGGAAAATTAAATATAATTGGTTATTAATATCTGTTGGATTTGTTCATAAATTTTATTTATCAGGCCACCCACTAATACAAAGAAATCTCGTTATATAAAATTGTCGGATCAATTTACAGTATGTATTGTTTTGTTGATGGTAACGATCGCGTCATTTTTATATAAAAAGGACCTTAAATATCACTTTTTTTTCTTTAAGAAGTACAAAACAACAACAGCTGGTTTCTGTTTTATTTCAATTATATAATGCGTTCAGTCTATTCAATACGTCCAAGATTATCATCATTAGTAACATTAGCTTATATAGGAGCTGGTGTTACAGTACCTTTTGTGTTTCCATTAAAGGCTACATTGAAAGTAACTAGAAGTTCTAGTAGTGTTTATAGTAGGCCACAATCACTTTGATTTGGTTTATTGTATGTACTATCGTTTACGTGTGTACATCACCTACTTCTCATATTCTGTACTTCATACACAGGTACATGATTATGTGATCATAACAAGCTCATATTTAATCTTAATCATACATTATATGACTGAAATCGTATAATGTTTTTATAACTTATTAAGTAAATCTATCACCTGGTTTACGTCCTAAATAACTATTACCTGCTCCTTCATATTTACTCTTTCTACGTAATGTAGTCTCTGAATTTCCAACACCTTTACTAACATCAGCTAATTCTCCTTTATCATATAAATCCTTTCGAAAATTTGCCAATATACTTAACTTGTTAATATTTAAAATACTCATACATTAATCAATGCTTTACTTACACTTTAGATATAGCAAAGAACCCGATCGATGCAAATACTAATGTCACATTACGTGCCCTTTATATATGTTAGAATTATTCACATAATATGTATATAATATATACTAACTTACCAGAATCTATTTAAGTCTTTTCTAGGTGTCATGGTTGTGTATGTGAATAAGAAGTAGAAAGTAAGGTGATGTCAGTAGTTCATACACCGTTCACATATCCAATATACCTTACTTCATATTTCATACTCCATATATACTCAATACTAACGGTTATATAAAACTTACTCAATACTATTTTTATATAAGATAATTTACTCATATTTTATACATTTCATAATACAACTGTCTCATAATATGGTGTACTTATCTCCCATGATAACCAATCACTTCTATGTGTAGGAAGTAATCCCATACTATCAATCTTCCAAATACCAATACCAATTTGTAATAATTGTAAGAAGATATAGAGTAACTTTGAAGGTAATATACGATCTGATAATTCTCTTGTTTCATATAATGAGAAAGTTCTATTTACTGAGACTAATGCTTTTATAGGAGTCCAAAAGAGCATAAATGTAGTAAGTATACTGAATATTTGTAAAGAGTTACCTGCAAAGTATGCTAATAGAGCATTAAGGGGTATCATTTTAGCTGATGAAGTAGCTATATTCCATGCTTTATTTATTTTTAATTGATCTTCATTTGATTTATTAGATGTTTTAATTGACTAGAGGGGTTAGTATTTATGTTGTATTCAACATGCGCAGCATGTTGTGCATCTAACACAGTCAACATAGTTAACATGTTTAACATATCAGATGTACCTACGGTACATCTTTTCATATTTATTACTTACTCTCTCCTCTCCATACCCTGGTGGATCCTTTATTCCCTTAACTACTACACTCTCATTTCTATTAACTTGTCTAAAATACCAATCTGGTAATACTTCTTTATTCATCTTGTTATCGAAATCTAACTAATATGGTGAAGGTCTCACTCTCCTTATACGCTTATTCAAATTATTCAAATTATCCAAATTATTCCATACCTTAATTCTACCATCTTCTCCTCCTGTATATATAATATTTTCTTTACTTATATATACTGACCTTATAACTTCTTCACCATGTGCTCCTTCTAAACTTTGAATAATTTCTGGTTCACCATATTTAAATATATGAAACTCATTATTTGAGTTATTACCAACTCCAATATATTTATTATTAATACTTGCAACATATTCACAATTCCAACTATTTCTAATATCACCATATTCAATTTTATCTATTGTATCAATTTCATTATAAACAACATCTGGATTAGTTTCTTCTTCACTTAATACTCTATATTCAGAAAATGTCTCCATTCTTGTTAATCCATATATTGTATTAATATCTTTAAATCCACATTTATGTATAGATGCACCAACATTAATACTTTGTCTTATTGCTTCATCTGAATCTTCAATACTTGGATCATATATATTAATTAATCCATCATCTCCTCCTGATATAATAAGTGATGATTCTAATATCATATCAATACTTCCAACATCTTCTGAATGTGAATCCATATAATTTCTAACAATTTGATTCATATTTCTTAAATCATACATTAAAATACCAGAATCTTCTCCATTTTTATATGTACCAACTCCAATTTCATAATTTCTATTACAACAACTAAGTATTTCATATCCACAATTTACTTGTTTAACAATATTATTTAATCGAATATCAACAATCGAAATACCTTGATTTCCACCAATAATTAAATTATTATAATCAATACTTTTCATATCTTCAATATTCACTCTAATCTCATTTATCTTATTTGAACATTCTTTAGAATAAATACTCACTTTATTATCACAATTACCACTTACTATGAATTCTCCAACATCTGTCAAATGTGTTACATATCCACCTTCATTAATATTTTTACTACTCTTTAATATTCCTGACATTTTATAGTATAAGAGAAATCAATAATTGTTGTAACCGTTAAAATTCGCTATAGTAGTTTACTTCACTTATTCACTAATAGTCACTTTAAGCCGCAGTTACTAGTAAGCAGTTACTAGTAAACGCCTCTAGTTAGTCGAGTCTACGCCTCGACTAACTAACGACTAATTAACTTGATCAATCGTCTTATCATCAACATCAATTTGAATAACCTTATCTGTATTCAAAATACATTTAGGATCTAATGCTAATTTCAATTTACGCATTGTATCAACTGCATCAACTCCTAATTCATGATCTAAATGATGTCTCTTACCAAGTCCAACTCCATGTTCTCCTGTACATGTACCTCCTAATTCAATAGCTGTATCAACCATTCTTTCAACTGCTTTTGTAGCTATATCTGTCTTAGATTCAGGATACAATATAATCGCATGAAAATTACCATCTCCAACATGTCCAAGTACTGCTGAAAATAACCCTGTAGAATCAAGATCTTCTCGACTCTTAGCTACAAGATCTGGTAATTTACTAATAGGTACTGCTACATCTGTAGTCCAAACACGATCATCAATACCTCCATATGCTTGAATAGACCATAATGCTTCTTTTCTAGCAGCCCATAAATCTGTCACATCTTCTTCTGTCTTAGCTAATTCAACACTTATACATCCTTCTGCTTTTGCAATCTTTTCAACTGCTTTAAGTTGCTCTTTAACATTACTAACTGTAGGCCCTGCAAACTTGAAAAATAATGTAGGCTCTTCGGGCCATGTTCTAGATGTTTGTCCTGCTGCATTAACACATTTCATAGTAACATCATCTAATAATTCCATTGCATTCGGCTTAAGTCCTGATTTAACAACTTTAGCTACTGTATTCGCTGCTTCTTGAACTGTCTTAAAACTGCAAACTGCAACTGAAATATTATGAGGTTTAGGTGTAAGCTTAACTGTAATCTCTGTAACTAATCCTAATGTACCTTCAGCTCCAATAAATAATCCTGTCAAATTATAACCTGCTGATGATTTCATAGGCCTTTGTCTAGTCTTAATAACTGTACCATCTGCTAAAACAACTGTAAGTGATAAAATCCAATCTTTAACTGTACCAAAATGAAATGCATTGGTTCCTGAGCATGATGTACCAACCATACCACCAACTCTTGCTCCTGGTCCAGGATCAGGTGGGAAAAATAAATCTTTCTCACCAAGAACTTCATTCAATTCTTCCCATCCTACATTTGGTTGAATAACCGCTTGTAAATCATCATCATAAATCTTAATAATTTTCCCCATTCTTTCAAAATCAATACATACTCCTTCTCTAGTAGGTGTAAAATGCCCTTCAAGTGATGTACCACCTCCATATGCAACAATTGGAACAGAATATTTATTACATATCTTTGCAATCTTACTAACTTCTTCTGTACTGTAAGGAAATACAACAATATTAGACTTTTGATCTTCTGTAGCTTTATGTGTTGACCAAGGTGATGATGCATGAGTCTTCAGAACATCGTCCTGTTTACTCACATGTTCTTTACCAACAACTTCTTCAATCTCACTAAAAGCTTGTGCAAATTCAGCTTTAGATCCAAATTTAAGGGTCCCAACTTCTTTCAAGGGTAATGTAGATTTATCACTCAATATTGACCCTTTCTTACCATTTATCCACCATACACCTGCTCCACCAACAGCAAGTCCAATTAAAAGTCCACCAATTGTACTACCACCACTACCTTTTTCATTACTTGTAGCATATGATCGAACTGTTTGTTTACATCTATTTCCTATTAAAGAACTTCTTAGTCCTTGAAAGATTCGATTACTTCTGTCTCGGAGCATGTTATCTTATTCAATGTATAATGACTCAATTAACAAATATCTCTATATACAATACCTTAAAATAACAATTTTTCCATAAAATAGCAATTCTTCTATAAATTCTGTACTCCTATACCAATTTCTCCTTGTTAAATGTATCAGAAATCAGATGATCAAAGAAGATGGATATCAGAGGAAAATAACATCCTTATCAGCCTAACAACCCTACATACAATATTTATATCACTATTTTTACTCAACCAATTTTGAATTTTATTGCTAAAAGATTTCTACTGAATATTCTATTATCATTTTTATACAAAATAATCACATTTATTTAATTGTTAAATACATTTTGTGAAAGTAATCATTGCTATATTCAATCTTTCATACTGCTACCCCACATATGAGTAGCCCATATCTAAACTTTAATTTGATTAGCGCTTATATTTATCCAATAAACAACTTTAATCTGTTTTATCTGATCTCTTAAAGTTTAATTCAGCCTAATCTGGAAAATCTAGATTCGATCACATATATAGCCTCGAGAATACTCATTCTCCGATTACTTCCTATACACCAAGTTCAGTTAACAAACGTCTCTTTTGTCAACTTTTCGCTATAAATTTATATCAATTTACAATATGAGAGCTGCTCGTTTTAGATTTGTTCGTCCTTTTAGCCCTGCAACTTTACAACGTGTTGCTCATAGAGCTACTTCTATTCGTTTTGCTTCCACAGCCCCGGCTTCAAAGGGAAGTGACCTTCCATGGTAAGTAAAATAAATATATATATTGTATCATAATATACTAACTTCTTAGGATGGCTGCTGGTGCCTTAATCTTAGGTGGTGGATTTTTGTTGGGCGGAAGTCCTTCAAAGGCGCATGCACATGAAGTAGCCGAAAAGGCAGAAGAAATTGCAGCTTCTGTAGAAGAAGATGTTAAAGAAAGAGTAGAAGGTGTTAAAGAGGTAGTAAGTGAGAAGGTAGAACAAGCCAAGGAAGCTGCGGAACCTGTAAAGGAAGAAATTTCTGAAAAGCTTGAGGCAGCCAAGGAAGCTGCAGAACCTGTAAAGGAAGCAATTGCTGAGAAAGTAGAGAAAGCTAAAGAAGCTGCAGAGCCTGTCAAAGAAGAGATTTCTGAGAAGATCGAATCAGCTAAAGAAGCTGCTGAGCCTGTAGTTGAAGCAATTTCTGAGAAAGTCGATAAAGCTAAAGAAGCTACTGAGCCTGTAAAAGAAGCACTTGCTGACAAGATCGAATCAGCAAAAGAAGCTGCAGAACCAGTAGTTGAAGCAATTTCTGACAAGATCGAATCAGTTAAAGAAACTGTCAAATCTGATTAAATATATTCTATTCTTCAAACAAAGCTTTGATCTCTTCGATCTTCTTTTCAAATGAACTTGTAGATGAATCACCTCCAGAAACTAATGCAACTAATTTCTTCTTTTCTTGTGCTATTAACATCTTTTCTTCAATTGTATTATCTGCAATAAACCTTGTAACATGTACTTGATCTGCAATTTGTCCAACTCTATGAATTCTATCAATTGCTTGTGCTTCTATTGCAAATGCCCACCAAGGATCCATAAGATAAACACGAGATGCTGTAGTTAAATTAAGTCCAACACCTCCTGCTTTAAGAGATATAAGCATTAATCTAACTTTACCTTCAGGATTTGGAAGTTTAAAATCTTCTAATGCTTGACCCCTTTTACTTTGAGAACATGTTCCATCTAATCTTGAAATAACAAACCCTTCACGTTTTAAAATTTCTTCTAAAATGTCCAAATATGATGTAAATTGTGAAAATATAACTGATTTAGTCTCTGGTTCAATCTCACTTATATCTTTAAGTCTCTTCAAAAGTGCTCGAATCTTAGATGATTCATGTCCATCTTTGTTACACGGTTTAACTTCAAATTCATCTTCATCTTCATCATTTACGACCTTTTCAATTTTAATTAACCCTCCTTTTTCAATATCACATCTGCATGTAATACATTGTGTTGTCATGTCATCATTTCCTTTAGATACATTATATTGTTCAATATCTATAAGACAACTTAAACATGCAGGATGAAAACAAGGAACACTAAATGCTGCATTCTCTGCAGTTAAAGGTTCTGTACATACAGGACATTCTTCTTCTTCTATCTTTGTAACCAATTCTTCAATCCTTGTAAGAAGTAAATCCTTAGATTCTATTTCTATTCCTTTCATAATAAGTGAATCAATATAATCATTCAATTGAATTCCTTTACCACCAGTAATTGCTGATTTTAATCTATTAAGTGCTTCAGAATCACCTTTATCAGAATACTCTTCATCATCAACAACTTCTTCTTTATTCAGATTCTCTGTTTTAACCAAATATGGATGAAGACATGCCAATCTTAATCTAAGAATCTTAGTAAACAAACTCATAAACAATGTACGTCTATTATCATTTGCTGTAGATAACATAATTTGTTCCTTTGTAATACTAAAAACCTTGTCATACAATTCTCTCTCAAATGATGTTAATTTCACTTTAAATATCTCAATTTCCTTAGGTGGTAAATTAACAAGTGCATTTCCTTCTTCATCTTTCATATCCTTGGTTCTTCTTAATAATACTGCATTAAGAATCTCTCTAACTGTAGTCAATGTTTGAACTGCTTGATTTCCACTAAATTTCTTAGTAATCTCTTTCTTCCAATGCTTCTCATTATCCCATGGTTCATATTTAATAAACTTTAATTGTGCATAAAGATCATCCAATGAATTAATAATTGGTGTACCTGTAACTGACCATCTTCTAGGAGAATTAATCAAACAACATGCATCTGCTGTAAGTGATTTAACATTCTTAATCATATGTGATTCATCCAATACAACTCTTGCAAAACATAATGTAAACAATGGTGATATTTCAATTGATTTATGTTTTCTATTACGTTTCAATTCATATTGAAGTGTTCCATATGACGTAATAAGAATATGTGGTGCACTATTAGGTGCATCTTCTCCTGCAAGAAGTTCTACCAAATTCATAGAATGACGATTTTGTCCATAATATGTAGAAACTCGTAAACTGGGACATGCTTTATGTGCTTCACTTGCCCATTGACTAATTAGTGATGTAGGTGCTACAACAAGTGTAGTGAAAGGTGCTTGTACCCATGTTAATCCAGTTGAAGTCAACGACTTAAAATTCTCTCCATTGTATAAACTTGTAGCAATTAAAGAAAGAATAGTAATAGTCTTTCCTAAACCCATTTCATCAGACAAGATTCCACCACCTACATTCTTAGAAAATTTCGATACTACATCAAGACCAGAAGAATTAGGTAAAAAACTTTCTATATTCTTTTCTCTCTCTTGCATCCAATGAAGTGCTTGCTTTTGATACTTAAAAAGAGATATCTTGAAGTCCTTACTTGGTTCAGCTGTAATCATTGTACTGTCATAAGCACGTGCTTCTTTATATAAC
The DNA here is from genome assembly GCA_030566855.1 of Tortispora sangerardonensis. Classification (NCBI taxonomy): domain Eukaryota; kingdom Fungi; phylum Ascomycota; class Trigonopsidomycetes; order Trigonopsidales; family Trigonopsidaceae; genus Tortispora; species Tortispora sangerardonensis. The sequence goes on along the minus strand of JAKUBJ010000028.1, from coordinate 86,573 downwards.
ATATCAAGTTGATCTTTTTGAAGCTTAAATGGTTCTTCAGGTGCAGGTAAATGTGAATAATTCATACTGTTTCCTTGTGCACCAAAAGTAGAATATTCACCATATACTTGATGTTGGTTCAATTCTGCAACATTTCTTGCAATTTCTTCTGCACGAAGTCTTGCTAATTCTTCAGATCTATATTTATGTGATATTGTTGCAAGTTTTTCTGATGTGAAAACTTCAACTAATACTTCAAAATTTACACCTGAATAAATCTTTCTTGGTTCATCAGCAAAGAACAAACGATACCCAACACCATCTTTTACATATAAGTCTTTAATTGCTCGATATGCATCAGGTCTAAATTTTGCAACATTTCGTTTATAACTATCCTGAATATTCTCTGAAAGTCCATAACTATCCAAAAATATCCTTTCATTATTTTCAAAGAAATTACCAGATCTAGTCATATAAGCACTGACATAAATAGTAGTTGAATGTACCCATGAAATAGAATGACTATCTATAGATATATTGTTTTGTAAAACTCTTGAATACATCTTAGGGTCGTAAATAGGCTTTTTCTTAGGAGAAGAAGAACCTTCTACGATTTCTCGTAAAGCACAAACTGGTTCCTCTTCTTCACTCTCTTCACTCTCATTCTCGCTATCACCGTCTATAAACAATTTTGGCTTCTTTATCTTCTCATACTCAATACGATCATTTATACGTTTAGTACCAAGCTGAGAAGCCTTAAAAGGACTAGACTCATTAGATCTTTCAGATGCGGATGGGCTATTTAATGAACTGCTAGAATTCTGCGTAGCTTCTGCCTCAGATATAAGTGTTTCGATGCTCTTATCCATAAACGTTAAAGAGTGGGAAATAGCATGACAAAGCAATACCATTAATAATAATATAAGTGGGTCCTCTGTCTCTATCTCTCCATAACACCTATCAGGTGCATACCTACTACGTATTAACTCCAAGCTTTCGTGATCCCTCGTGTCAGATTTTATAGTGAAATCATCATAAACTTCAGTGGGCGCTATACGTATAACTTTGTTCAACTTTTGAACTCTTGATTTAAAGTTAATAGTAACCTCTTCGAACCCGGCTTTTCTCTCATATATCAGCTCAGTTAAAAGAGAAGCCACGCAGCTCTTAAATGACCATACTTCTTCTTCTACATGAATCAACATACATACAAAATTACCTAAATAAGTATCAAGGTCTTCAAGATCATTTCCCATAGGGTAAATAGCATCACTGAGTAAATACGCGATCAAATTACAGGCATAGCCAGGACACATGAAAAAATTGAAATCACGTATATCATTAATACATTCAAAATCTTGAGGCAAATGTGTAATTTTAGGCGTATCAATATACTCTAAATTTAAAGGTACAGTAAATCGCGTTTTAGGATCGCGTTCTTGTATCATTATTTGTAGTATGTAATATTGGTGATATAGTAAGAAGGAAAGTTATGAATGGTGTGAGACGCGTAAATTAGTCGCACATCTCAACCGCGCTTATAACATTCTATAATATTTTATTGTCTTTCATATCTAATTTATAATATACATAATAGAGTATCTTTATAATCCATTAAAGCGACTTATTACCTTATAAATTGCCTAAGTCGCGTAAACAACATAAACAACATAAATCATGTCTCACCTTCCAACAATTTCTTGATCTTCTTCATATGATCATCATTAGCAAACACTTTCGCTAAACTGTACCTTGACACTTTCGGTAGATTATCTATTAAACATTTAACCTTATCTGTAGTTGTAAGATTATCCGAAAGTGCTTGTAAAATACTCTCATTAACAAGATCAAGCGTTTCAGACTCTAATCCTCCTTTACCAAAAAGTTCACATAATCCTTCTTCTGAAGAAGGTATATTCTTAAACACAAATCTAAGAGCATAAACTTTCTCATCTCCTTTTAACCTACTTAAACTGTAAAGTGAAGCTGCTGTTAATGGTAATGTTGTAAACATCTCTACAGCTTTAGAGATAGTCGAACCTACTTCATTTGAACTACTGATGCTCTTCTTATCAATCTGTATATCATTATTGTCATCCTCTTTATCCTTCATAAAGTACATCTCTACATCATCAATAGATGGAAGTGTATCAACTTCTATCACTTCTATTCGTCTCCTGTTACTATTCTTCTCTGCCTCAACACTCTTCACTACTACTTTCAATAATTCTCTAGTACTATGATCTTCCTTTATAGCTAAACTTTTATGTAAATCTGCTTCAGACTCTTTATACTTCTTTAACTCTTTCAATGCTGATCCTCTTCGAAACAACAATTTCGCTTTCAATTGATTCTCTTCTTTCACAACTAAAAGACCCTCCTTCGAATCTTCAATTACCTTCATATAATCTTTCTTCTTTAAACTACATAAACTTCTATTAGAATAACATGTAGCTCTCTCTTGATCTGTTGTAGCTGCTTTCAATGCTTCTCCATATACTTCATATGCTTTAGAAAAATCACCTTTCTTATATGCTTCATTACCTCGGTTTTTCAGCTCTTCAAATCCTTTACTCATATTTACATAGACTTCATACAAAAACAAACATACAATAATCAAAAAATGCAAAAAAATATAAATAAGACGCAAAAAAAAAGTAAATTGCAGCACCTACGATTCCACTGTGGTCTCCCACCAGAGTACTAAGCAGGCTCTCAGCAGCTTAACTACAGTTGATCGGACGGGGAACGGTGTTTTCTGCTGGATATGGCCGCAACTGAAAGTAATTGTTATATGTTGGTTATATATTCTAGTCATTTCACCTAATTTTTATATATAAAATATCTTGAATTTCGAACAGATTCAAGCATGTATATAATTAGTTCACTAAATTGATTTCTTGTGCATTTCAAAGACTGGTAGACTACAGTAAACAAAAATTGGAGCCTGTAGAGGTCAATACAGTTATCAATTGCCTGTATCACTTACCGATCACTCCAAGTACTCTTACAGTCATCCCTGCGACATATAATGTGATGCAACGCCCCTTACGATCTTGCAGATCTAATCTAGAGTGCTCTAAAAGAATAATTCCTTGTGTGCTGATCTTCAGATATCTACTAACACAGTATTCAGGGTCTTCGCGCCCTTCTTCATCAGATTTTAAACATAGGTCCCTTGAGATGTTGCTTTTCTTCCCAATAACTCTGCTGCAATCTCAAGCTGATAGCAAACAAAAAAATACAATGAAATGCAAAAAAAAAGTAAATTGCAGCACCTACGATTCCACTGTGGTCTCCCACCAGAGTACTAAGCAGGCTCTCGGCAGCTTAACTACAGTTGATCGGACGGGGAACGGTGTTTTCTGCTGGATATGGCCGCAACTGAAAGTAACTGTTATACCTTCATTATATATTCCAACTGTTCTGCCTAATTCTTGTATATAAAACTACTAACCGGATATAAGCTTAAGGTATTTTCAAATTCTAATAGTTCTGCCAGACATTAGCTACCAATTCCTATGAAGCACATGGCTGATCTTCTCATCTTTTTGACTATTATGTGTCCCTCAGTGCAGCATTCAGGGTCCTTGAACATTTCCTCGTTGGGATCTACTTTATACTCTCCGCTGAGTGGCTTCGTTTACTTCTAAAAGCTCTGTGGGTATATTCAACTAATAGCAATCAAAGACCTAGTTTTAGCATGTAATATTCCACTGTTAAGTCCTACTAGAGTGCAAAAGCAAACTCTCAGCATCTTAGCTACAGTCTACATTACTATACAAGTCTAAAAAGGTAACGATCTATGCAACTTTAACAAAATAGATATCATCTCTTTATTGTATTGCAATAGCCATTGTCTTTGATGGGGGTGGATTTCTCTTTTGTAAATGAAGAATGCTTGTTAATAAATGGAAATGATAATGGTTAGAGCACATAAAGATTTAATGATACAGATATAATTACCTTATGTCTATATAGTTGTCCAATTAGGTAATGAAATGAATATAGGATAATGATGAAATGAACAAATGGGAATTTTTCAGTTAATGCTTAGAATTGGAATGGAGTTTTGAAATGACTTTGTGAAATGAATAGAATGGGATTTACTTTTCAAAATTGTCGAATGGGAAGCAATAACTTTTGAAATGTTTTTTTTCATATAAGATAGATAGGATGACTATTTAGCTTTTGATTTATGGGAGAAGATGAAGAAATAATAGGTGGCTGAAATGAATCTTTATTAAAGTCTAACTGAATCTTAATTTGTTATCTGTTTATGGGGCTAAAAGGTAGGATATATCACTTTTTTTGTTTTTTATATTAATCCTGGTATGATGTCGAATACTTGATGAATTAACTGTATTATTCATTCCATACCTGAATTTTTATTAATTGGGGTCTAAATTAGATACACCATGAATGGTTTCATTAAGTCGATGAATTTAATAGGAAGTGCATGTACTTTTAGGGATGTAGATTCTCATCAGGCAGAAGTGAAATTCATGTATATATAGCTCAAAGTCCAGTGTGCTGTCATTTCATGCATTAGCATATCATCTTCTTTTGCATTTCTTCAATCAACCATGCATTTCCCTATTTCATTCGCAGTAGTTCTTGCTACAAGCATTGCTGTCGATGCCTTATACACTCCTCTTGGAGCATCTGTCGCAGCTGAAACTCAAGATAAAACTAAAAGTGCTTCATCTGATCAGGCTTTGTCACATCTAGGAGATGGGCGTGAGCGCCCTTGGTGTACAAATGATTACCCTGGTCATTACACAATAGCTCAAACCTTCCAACTATTTCCAGATCAATTTAACGATTATTTATTGCCTAGATTTCTTAATGGACTTCCAGGATATTGCGATGATCCTATTTCTGTTACTTCGGGGTCAATCATTACTGTTGAGGCTTGCAACTATGCATTTGTTACCCAATTCACAGAACGTGAAATCCCGGAAGATTACAGTATGCAGGCGTTCCAATTTTTTCATGGGAGTTCTGGTTCTCAGCATGCGAAAATTACATTTGATCACGATTATCCTCACCTTTTGCATATGAGAGCATATCTTGGTGTTGGTAAAGGGTATGGTTTTGAATGTGACCAGTATGCTGAGTTTCAGTGTAATGTGGCAGCGCCATTAGGAATGTATGGATATAACAAAACATCCCTAAACAATGAGATTCACTTTGAGTTTCCTAAAAAGTTGGAGCCTTCCGTGCTTTATCCTGTCAAGTTGCTTCTCGCTATCGCCTACAATGGTCCGCCTGCAGAAGTAAATTGGCAACTAACTTTTTATTGAAATTCTGATGAATTTTGTCATAGGTAGTATCCAACTGAGGAAGTTCAAATTATGTGATATTATAAGAAGCACACTATCTTATGAATTAATCTGTAAAGAGTCATGATATCCACTTTCTGCCATAGGAAAGCCTCTAATCTTAGAGGTACTTTCGGACTCCTGTAAGCAATCATGAACCAGATTTGCACTTGTTCGATCACAACCGCTAGAACCATTGGCGTCTTAGCTCTCACTGTAAACTTCATAACATGTTTTAGCCTAGTTGTAACTGCAAAGCCTGCATAACTTAGCGAGACCAGGATATCAATCCAATATGCTTTGGCGCTTAAGAATCGTTTGTTGACCACCCATGGTGCACATCTATGCGCCAATCCGGTAGACAACCCATTAGTGACAACTTAACCTTTTTGTTAGTAATAAAACCAAAAGCTATGCTGTTGTATATACCCTTTGCAACGCGTACATCCTAATTTATCTGCTTTCTCTTTTGTAAAAGCCAATGGAGCACGCGGGGAAAGACTACGTATTCTGGTACCATTTTCTTAATAATTGCTTTTCTCACGCCTTAAATTAGAAAGTTACCTGATACTATACCTACAATTACATTAAAAAAGAAAAAAAAAGCTATGCGACTGAAAGAATAGAAAAATTGTTAAAAGCACCAAACAAATGTTTGGAGCTTTTGCCCGGACATCAGTAGAAATATAAACTTAAGAGTTTATTTAACTTTTTTGATGCCACTCCCCATTCCCTCTGATGCTAGAGACAATCTATGTTACTCAGATATCAGCAATATTCCTGTGTTGATTGCAAAACTTGGATGTACGCCAACACTTTCAAGGACTCCTAAAAGCCCAGTACTAATGTCTTCAATAAATTCCAAGTCTTGATTCTTCCAGTCGCATAAGTTTACGTGACATTTGTTTACATGATCTACGAAGAAGCATGCTTCAAGCATACTTAGCAAAGTCCCCCAATGCAATCTAAAGTGGGATTGACTACCCTCCACCAGATACTAGAGTATTTGGCATTCAATATCCAAGAAACAAACAACTCTATGCTTAGTGCTGATCTCTTAATTCTTACTTGTGCGAGATTGGACTAAACATTGTAGTGTCTGTCGTCAAAACAAAATGGAAGCTTCTGAAAGAAGTGTGTTCAATGAGAGTTGTGAAAGTATACTGCTGTGCTTCGGAAGGTTTCACCCGCTCCCGATTGCCTCTTATAGACAGCGTAAAATAATATAGGAAACCTTTTTAGGTTACCTTACCAAAAACTTGCTCTCTCATAGCATATAATAACTTATCCAGTGCAAACCTATGATCTTTGACTTTGGATAGGCTTCATGTACACTTTTAGGCTTTCTCCTAGCCTGTTCTAAATGGCTCTCTCTTAACCTCATATAACAAACAAGATATATTAATTATCAAGCCTTTGCCTAGGTCTGCTATCCTTTTGTTAAGTATCAAGCACAACTGATGTGCAGCTTGGCGCAACATTTCACAACAATCAATTGACATATATACATTCAATCATAAACTCACAAGAGTTTTTATTCACCAAACATTATAATGTTTCAATTCATACCAAGTACAAGCAACATTCTCTGTTACGCTCAACTACACACTTGTCAAACAGGAACACTCTACCAAATTATATTTCCCAACACAATACGAAGTCACATGAAAAACATTGTCAAGCTACGAATCAGGCAATCAAATAAGCTAACACATAAAGTGTAGATATGAAACTGTAAACTCAATGTCTGTCAACAATTCAGGACTAAGTATAATATGCACTATATAATTGGGAGCCTGATCAAGTCATGTGCAGGCAAAAGCAACACAAAATGTAAGAAACAAACACAATCTCTTATGTGGTAAAATTTGACTTACCGTACCAAAGTATACAAGCAAGACTTAAACAATAGTATCAAACGAAGTAAGTGCAAAAAGCCTGCCCACTATCTTATAAAGAAGCAAACAGAACTCAGTACGGTCAGACTCAACATTTGAACACCGAGTATTTAAGCCAGGCAATAGAATACTCAAGTAGATAAGTGTAAGATAACCACAGAGGAGAAAGAATTGTCAAGCAGATCAAGATCACAACAGTAAGTGCAACTGTCCTAGCATATAGCTAGAACTAAGAAATTTCAAATGGCTGTAATACTTCCAACGTGCTTCAAGTAGGTTTAGCAACTTTTTATTTTATTTATGGTTCTGCTTGGGGTGTGGTGGGTTGCTCTGTTGTTGTGGGAAGTGGAAAGTAGTGTGATTCACCCTTTTAAGGAAAGTGGTGGTGATGGTTGCACTAGTATGGAATTTAATGTATCTCCTTTATGTGCAGTTAATACTAGCTGGAACTGTGGCAGTGGTAAATGGTGATGTAGTGGAAACTTTGAATTAAGAATATTTCCGCAATAGATAACATCTTTGGGTGTGGTGGCAATGGGTACAGTTAAGTATCCTTGAGAAGTATACTTAGTGTACTTGGGATGAGTTCTAACACTGATTGGTTTGGCAGTGGAATTTCCGTGGTTTGGGTAACAAAGGTATTTGCTGTGGTGGTTGGTAGCAGCTACTATGAGAAGATAAATGCACAACAAGTTACCGTTTGGGTATGGGTCAATGGTTGGGTTTATATCAATGAGTGGTGCTTTGATGTTTCTTTCTTGTGTGTCTTGGGTAAGTAAGGTTATGTAAGATGGTAATAGTTGTTGCCCTCTGGAAGTATATGCACAATTAGTCAACACTTTTATAAGTGGTGACCGTAGTTGGACAGAGACCTGTAAGTAAACCTTTGCTTTCTCCTTTTGATGCTTTGTTTGAATAAGATTGTGTTTTCAGTGGATGTGAATGAATGGAACTAGTAATGTGAAATATATGCACTATACAAAAACTCTTCTATGAGAGATTAGGTGATAGAAGTGGAAGGTGGATGTGCAAATCTGGATGTCTTTTCTCTTTTTGAAGTTGATAGGATAAAAAGTTGCTTGCAAAAGAAATAATTAAAGAAACTTGTTAACTGATAAGTTTCTGTGAGAAGATAATTGGTGATAATTAGCACTAGTTGTGGTAGATTTTTTCTTTGTTTTGGCTTGGTTAGTCACACTTAAATAAGAAGTGCGTAAGTTTAACAAAAAAAGAAACAAATATAAGAGAGTAGTTTCAAAAATTTGTGTTAGAGATAAGGTAATGGCTAATGGTGAAGATATAGTAAGAAGTTAAGAGGGAATGTGGGAATCCCCTCTTATTTATGTTTTTCCAGAAACCATATATGCAGTCTTGTGAACACTTTCACAAGGATACCTAAAAAGGAAAGTGCACGTGTAAACAAAATTTTGCCACCCAAAAAATACTATAATAGGAAAGAAATTATAACTTATCACAAGTTTAAGCATGTTCAGAGCTTGTGACAGTTTCCCTGTAACCGAGTACCAAAAGTCTAATACTTCAGTTGCTGCTAATAGTTCCAGAACAAGATTTAAAAGAATACTCAAGAGTAATTTAAGTATGTGCTAAAAATTAATTTTCAAATGAATATAATAACAATAAACTTTGTGGGTGTATAATCTTAACATTTTTGAAGAACTTGTAAACAAACTTCTTATATGCGGTCAACCGCATTTACTGAACCAAACACTCACGCTAGACTTCCTATTTTAAAATAGTCAAATTTAGTACAAACACTGTATACTTTTTGACAATATTTTTATAAAAATTTGATGAAATTTTAGCGATTTAGAACAGACAAAATCGCCTGCTCTTTTACCATATAGATCTTATCTTGTAAACTTAATCTTTAATGATCTGGATACAGTTAGGCCATATATAGTTAGCCGAAACTGTCAAAAAATAGCGTACCTGAACTAAAAATTGCGTATATAAAGAAATTGCGCTGTCTCTTTATTTACTTAAGACAGGTTTATATGTTTGTCTATATAGTAGTTTATCTTAATTGAATCAAGAAATGATTTTATTATTTTGAGAGTTTTATATATTTTGGCAAGAGCTGAGAGCAAAAGAAACTTCATTTTCATAAATGTTAATGTTCGAGTACCAGGCATTTGATTATATACAAGCCAATACAGCTAATTTGTTGAATCAATGCATTAGATTACTGTTTCAGATTTTTAGCATGGTAAAAAAGCAATAACATATCTCAAGATTATATTGAAATAATGATATTCTGCTTCAAAAATTGTTTAATACTTGTTCCACCTTATTTAAAATTCAAGACTCGGCACAATTGAGTCCATGCTTACTATCCATAATACATATCCCCATCCATGCATACGGTCTGAGACTCGCGGTCAAAGTCTTTACATAAGGCAATATTCATAGCACTCTTAAATGCATTAATGAACGCACCGTTAGGATCGACTTGTGATGCAAGCACAATACCTCTTGTCATCAATGGAGTCATTTCCCAAGCCCAGTTTGGAGCACCTGATGTATCCCCTCCAACCTTAGCTGGGTCATTATATTCTCTCAAAATACCAGTACAAGGAACATTAGGATCGGTATCTTGAGAATACTGATTGGCATTGACTACTTCCAGATTACAAGGGAACCACTCTGCTAAGCTCATTCCTTGTTCAATCACTGACTTTATTACAGGAAATTTCTTGTCATAATTGGGGTCAAGACCTGCAACACACATGTAAAATGGAGCAGATGATGCATCACATCCATTGGCTGGAAACCAGCTATAACTAGTGTTTTTATCTCCGTACTCATGCAGAAAAAGCATTGTAGTACCTGGGGTATGATAAATATCTACCAATTCTGGAGGGTTAAATCCAGTTCCGTATGGCGCATAAGTTGGATGAAGAGATGGCATATACCATGAAATGTGCGTGGCCTTGCATACATCATAATCATGAGCATTAGCACAGCGACTGTTTTCAAAACCACCGCACATGCGTAACCCATAAATGTTAAGCTGCATATTAGGAGCAAGAAAATCTCCCATACTATCCGTATACGTATCACATCCACCAGCATGTATTACTATCCATTTCTTAGTTTCTCTCTTTGTTGCTGGTATATTGTAAAGCACATAATCACAGTCCATTCGCTTCCAGCCATCTGCTGTAGTTACGTGAAGTCCCCTGCAAGTTGGATCAGCGGCTAATGAGTTGTTGCACAGCGGTGGAGAGCCAATATAACATTGTCTACTAGTCACCAATTGAGTTGGTTCAAGCGTATCCTCGGAGCATTTAGAGCTAGCAATAGCGAAACATGCAAAAACCGATAATAGTATTAGCATTCCCGCGCCTTTATTCGTGATTATGATATATGAATGCCAGAAAGGAAATGTCTTATCTATATATAGCTGCCTATAAGCCGCCAGTAAATTAAACATGACTCCGCCTGCTTATTGTTGTATAACATATGGATATATTAAAGATGAAGAGTTGAGCTTCTATGGAATACATAATTTTAACGAAGTCTTCTCTCCCAATAACTCTGCTGCAATCTTAAGCTGATAACAAACAAAAAAAATACAATAAGATGCAAAAAAAAAGTAAATTGCAGCACCTACGATTCCACTGTGGTCTCCCACCAGAGTACTAAGCAGGCTCTCAGCAGCTTAACTACAGTTGATCGGACGGGGAACGGTGTTTTCTGCTGGATATGGCCGCAACTGAAGGTAACTGTTATATCTTAAATATATATTCCATCTATTTTACTTAAATTTTGTATGTAAAGTATCTTTAAATTCTAATAGATTCAACTATGTATGAAATTCCTCCTCTAAATTTGTTTGCTATGTATTGGAAAGACTAGTAGAATATAGCATACAAAAATTAGAGCATATAGTGTATACTGCGATGATTAGCCCTTCACTTGCTTTCTGCTCTTCTCTATAACCGTACTCTAATACAGCGCACTTTAAGATCTACTAGATACACGCTAGCAACTCCAAAAATACACATGCCAGATCTGCTCATCTTTGTTGAGCTCTGTGTGTCCGCTAGCGTTACATTCGTAGTCTTTGAATACTTCCACATTAAGATCTGGCACATCTCCACCATTGAGTGCATTCTTTCACTACTAGAGGAACTCTAACCATCTCAATCCAACAGCAAGCAAAAAAAAGTAATTGCAGCACCTACGATTCCACTGTGGTCTCCCACCAGAGTACTGAGCAGGCTCTCAGCAGCTTAACTACAGTTGATCGAACGGGGAACGGTGTTTTCTGCTGGATATGGCCGCAACTGAAAGCGAGTGTATTATTCAGATTTATAAATTCAATAAGGGTGCTTTAGGATTGATGGATGTATCAGATCTTCTTTCGGTTGGTACCAGGATCAGCGCATTTCGATTGAGAGGTCCATCTTGAAGACTGTTGCAATAGACAGGCATCTTGTGCTTGTTATGGATATTTAAATGTCCAAAGTGAGAAAGCGTTTGGCAGAATCTAAACAAAATACCTAATTGACATCGTCCACCCTGTATTGGATAATCATCAAACAGCTACAAGGTCTATGAAGTGAGCCAACGACACATCAGGTGCTGCAGAGAGACTGTACATTTTCGTAAGAGCTATGTCGGTCTCTTCCACGTGTATCACTTACGCCAACATAGAACTCTAGACACATTCTTAGTAGAGGCATACGGCTTGTTCGAGCTGCAAGTCAAACGTATTACTTTCTGTGATATCACTTTATGCTCCCATCATCAGTAGTCTGCCATGAAATCGTTTTATATTCCGAAAAACATAATGAGCTTCTGTGATCTCTGCTTTTCCGAAGGAATAAATGAGGCTACATCTTCAGCACATTTAAATCAGATCAAAATATATATTTCAGCTAACTTTCTGCAAAAAAAAATAATTGCAGCACCTACGATTCCACTGTGGTCTCCCACCAGAGTACTAAGCAGGCTCTCAGCAGCTTAACTACAGTTGATCGGACGGGGAACGGTGTTTTCTGCTGGATATGGCCGCAACTGAAAGACTAACAGTTCCCCCATATATATAGCTACTCTGAGCAAGGGTTGCTAGGTGTAAAAAAATTTAGTGTGATGCCCTGACTTAGGTTTCAAATAACAGTCACGATTAAATGTAAATTAGACTCATGTATCTAGATAGATATTATAATTCATTCTCTAGTACCATCCTAGATTTTACATTCATACAAAGATAATAATACAAAATGGCGGTAGGAAAGAATAAGCGCCTTAGCAAGAACAAGAAATCCATCAAGCGTAAAGCAGTTGACCCCTTTGCCCGTAAGGAATGGTTCAACATCAAAGCTCCTTCTATGTTCCAAACCCGCGATGTTGGACAGACGCTAGTCAATCGTTCCACTGGTTTGAAGAACGCTGCCGACTCCTTGAAGGGACGTATTGTTGAAGTTTCTTTGGCTGATTTGCAAAAGCAAGAAGACCACGCATTCCGCAAGATTCGTCTTCGTGTTGATGAAGTTCAAGGAAAGAACTGTTTGACTAACTTCCACGGTATGGATTTTACTTCTGACAAGATTCGATCCCTTGTACGTAAATGGCAAACATTGATTGAAGCTAATGTTTCAGTTAAGACCGCTGATGATTACTATATCCGTGTTTTTGCTATTGCATTCACCAAGCGTGCACCTTCTCAAATCAAGAAGACCGCATACGCTCAATCATCTCAAATCCGTGCTGTTAGAAAGGCTATGACTGATATTATTCAAAGAGAAGTTTCTAACTGCACTCTTCCCCAACTTACTGGAAAGTTGGTAGCTGAAGTTATTGGACGTGAAATTGAGAAGGCCTCTGCTGGTATTTTCCCTCTTCAACACGTTTATGTTCGTAAAATCAAACTCCTCAAACAACCCAAATTCGATCTTGGATCTTTGTTGGCTCTTCACGGTGAGTCTAGCACTGACGATTCTGGTAAGCCCGTTGCCGATGCTGAGTTCAAGGAGGTTGTTCTTGAGTCAGTTTAGATGAATGGTGTATGAAATGTCATATAAAAAACAAGTAGTTGTTTATGTGATTATCATGTAGATGAAATTGCTTATGAAATCTTTTATTAGTTGTATTAGTTGTATGTCGTAGAGTTACAATGTATGAACTGTATGTCGTAGAGTCACAATGTATGAGCTGTATGTTGAGTGTACTCACATGCGATGTGTCAACTGCGCTGTATTTGCATTGATTTGTGTTTCGATGTATGTGGTTGTTGATGTTTGGTTTCATATCTTAAGTACAAAATCATGTACAAGATTACAAAACTTGTGTGGTTGATCAGCTATAATCCAATGACCACCTTCAAGTTCTGTCAATTCATAGTTGGGAAAGAAAGTCGGTATTTCTGTTTCAATTGCCGAGTCAGGGATATAATGTGACTTTGTACCTTTAACAAAGAGAGTAGGATTAGTATATGTAGGTAATGGATCATCATGTATAGAGAAATCAAAGAGTCCTACATCTTTCAATGAATCTTTTAGAGTAGACAAAGGGATATGAAACCTTAATTTCTTTCTAAACATTGAAGCATTTGTTATAAGGAAATGAACCAATTCGGGGCTTTTAATAGAAGTTGAAAGGAATTGAGCAGCATCTCTACGAGATCGAAATCCCATAGCATCTATTTGTTGCATTAAGTCACAATAAGTGAACATTTCAGTACCAATTTCTTTAGATATAGGCGCATTTTCAACAGGTATAATACCTGCTGATCTTTCAGGAGCCTTTAAAGCATGTGTCATTACAGTCTTTGCACCCATTGAATGACCTATAAGTACAGGAGATTGTAAGTTGTGATCAGTAATGAATTGATCTAAATCAGCAGCCATTGCCATATAGTTATGTATATCAGCATGAGGGCTTTGGCCATGATTTCTTTGATCGATACAATAAACAGATGTACCTAGACTCTTTGCTATAGCTTTAGCAGGAGTACGATTGTTTACTCTATTCCCGAATAGGCCATGAAGTATAATAATAGGAGTATTTGTTAGTCTTTCAGTACCAGTTGGAGGGTCATGTTTATCGTATTTCAATTGGACAGTTTGAAATGATTTAAAAGTAGAATATGATCTTTTAGATATATATTTTAGCATTGTAGAGTAACCGTTAAACTTATGCAATTGTAGAGTAAGTTAACCACGACAGTAGCGTTCATAGTTAAACTTCTTCTTAGCCTACCAATCACACAGCCAATAATAAATGACCTAACAACTTCATATCATTTTCAACCTTTACCAATACTTATTACTATATCTCATATATTCATATAATATATTAAGGAATTACCTTATAAATAATATACGAAATGCCTTGTATTCCTACTATGTTAGCAGAACCCGTTAAATGGGCAGCAACACATTCTGAAGCACGTCAAAGGATTATTCATCTTTATAGAAGATTTTATAGATCAGCTATTACTTATCCTGAGATTTATGAGATCGATATACCAGTATCATCAATTCGAACAAGGTTAAGGCAAGAATTTGAAAGAAATAGGTATGTTGAAGATTTACCAGCAATTAATGTTCTTTATTCAAAGGGACAAATGCAATATCAAGAAGTAGCTAATCTTTGGATGCAAAAGCCACAATTTATGAGATATTTTGCAGATACACCAAATGGACTTCCAGTTAATAAGAAAGAGGAGACTTTTGTTGATAAGTTTCTTGAAGGTTCGGCTTAATTTCATTCGTGCGCAAGCACGAATGTAATGTAACGTTACTTTTTACTATTTCACTTACTTCTACACTTACTTCTTCACTTACTTCTTCACATCCTTCACATCCTTCACATATTACATCTTCTTCATTTATTCCAATATACTTAAATACACAATACAATTTGTATCATATAACTCTAACCATACTCACACTACCACTACACCTACACCTCCACTCACTTACACTTACACTACACCATGAACCAATTATTCGAAGATGCTCAAATATCTATAAAGAATAAAAACCCTATACAAATTATAAATACTTTACAATTAATAAATAATGAAGCAATAATAAACAAAGATGAAAGATTTATAAGTATTGCTTTATCCGATATCTCCATTATATCATTAATGATGAAAACAATCTTTGAGACTCTTTCTAATGAACTTGATCCAGCTTTAAGAAGATCTTCAAATATTATAAATACTACAAAATATTTACCTGATGTTGTTCCAAAACTTATTGATATCTTATTGGACCGAGGAGATGTCTCTGATATTATTTCAAGATCACCTATGTTTACTGAAACTTTATACCTTATAGCACAATATGATCATGATTATAATCAACAATACTTTGATAAAGTATTAGATATTATAGATACATATTCACAAATTGCAAGACTTTCAAGAATGTTAAAAGATCCTTTATGGTTCAAACAAAGAGTTTCTTTAATTCTTGCTTATATTCCTGTAACAAGAAATGATGGTGTGAAAGCAACAATTGAATTTGTATCACAAAGTAGACAAAAAGTTGATCCGAAGGGTATACAAAGAGCAGCAAAGCTTATATCGAGTATTCCAAAGGATTTAGATAAAAATTTATATTATGAAAAGGTTTCAAATCAACTTGCTGATATACTTTTACTTAAGAATGCTGATTCATTACAAACTGTTGTTTCACAAATATTAACTATTCTAAGATCTTCACAATATGCAAATGATCTTGTAATGAGATTACTTAATCATATTACATCATCATTAGTTGGTCCTTTTACTAAAACAGTTACTGCTGAAGAGATCAAATCTTCAATCTTACAAGTATCTATACTTTCAAAAGCAACATCTTCTGAATTTACTATTTTTATTCTTAAACCTTTAATTGATTTTTTATGGCTTTATTTACTTTTTAATAAACGTACAAAAAAATCTATTGGTCTTGAATTGGATTTAATAAGACTTTATTTATCTTTATCTGAAGATACTTTCATTATACAACATTTATTACAATTAACACCTTCAAATTCATGGCATTTTGAATCTGATGATACTTTTTCTACTCAATTAGTTTTAGGTGGTTCAACGGTTATAATAAATCCAGAAGATCTTATAGATAATGTATCATTATCAGTTGAAACACTTCTTGATATTATTAATACTCAAACTGATTCATTTCTAATAAGTACATTTCATAGCTTATTTAGACAATGGACAACTGAATTTAATGACTCTGAAAATCCTTTATCTTCATTAGCAACTGTTAAATTTATTGAACAAGTCGTTACTAAACATAAAGATATCTTATCAAAGAATCCTGATAATTTGATCTCTATTTTAGCTACACTTGTAGAATCTTATTATGATAAACTAAAGGAATCAAATATACTAAAGATTGATACTTTAATTATTGACCCTTTGGTTGATAATGAAATTGACTCAGATGATGAAGATTTAAATGAAAATGATGATGATATCATAAACCATGCTTTATCTATCATTACTGTCCTTTTAACTGAATCTGATTATGCAATAAGTGAAGATAGTAAAAGGATTGTATCAACACTTGAAGATCGTCTAGAATATATCATAGAAAATGGTGCTGAATCTTTAAAATCATCTGCTAAAGGATTACGATTAACTTTGAATTCAATGAGCTCTACTGATACAAGTACTACATCATCTATTTATAAAGATGCAATACAAAAGCTTACTGATCCTCTTGTTCCTATTAAAGCTCATGGTTTACATACTTTAAGAGATCTCATAATAAAGAAAGATCCTATTATTGAACCATTGAAATTATGTGGTATACTACTAAGTTTAATAAGTGATGATGATTCATTTGTCTATTTGAACTGTATAAAGGATATTTCTTCATTATGTTATAGTTATGGAATACCAGTATTAGAAAGACTTATGGTTGCATATACAAGTTCTAGCAAATATGATATTGATTCAAGGTTACGTATTGGAGAAGCTATAACTAGTTCAATTAAAGGTATGGGAGAAACTTTTACAGGAAAAGAAGCTATAATATTATATATGCAATTAATAAGGATTTGTGATATAAAGAATGATTACCGATTAAGGATGTCTTCATTAAGTGTTATGGGAGTATGTTGTGAAACTAATGTTTTAGAAGAAGTTTCATGGCCCACAATTGATTGTTCATTGAGTATTTTAACATTTGAAAAGGGAATATCTGAAGAATCAATAACTGTTAGAAGAGCTAGTTTAGCTTTAATAGCAGGTGTACTTAAAGGTATAACAACATTTGATCAATTTCCTTCAGATCAAATAAAGAAGACTCTTCAAATGTTAAGATATATTAAAGATACAGATAAAGATGAATTATCTTGTATACAAGCAAGTACTTGTCTTGATATCATTAAGGATGGTCTATTGACTCAATAATATATATATATCACGCTTCGATTGTACCTTGTAATACTGGTTCTTTATCACTTACCCATAATACATTATTACATCTTATCATTATTTCACCAACAGGTCCTTTATTTTCACCATTTATGTATTCAATAGCATCATCCATTTGTATATTCATATAAGAATCGATCGAAAGAAGTGTACCTCTATATTCAGTTCTATTCCATTTTAATCTTACTGTTACATTTTTACCTACCAAATCATGCATAAAAGGTTTTGGATTTATTGGTTCAAATTCCATATTTTAAGTAAGTATCGGTGAAGGTAAGAAATTCGTCTAGTAAAATTAGACTTGATGGTTGTTTTTGGCTATTTTATACGTTAACCGTTAAGTTATTTTGTAGTAACTTTGGCTAATTTACATCTAACCGGTTAGTCATTTCGTACTAACTTTGTCGAAATCTGGTCATTTTTGTACAAGCATTTAGCTACATCTAGTCATTTTTGTATAAATCTTTGTTTACATTCTAGTCATTTTTGTATAACTCTTTGTTTACATTCTAGTCATTTTTGTATAACTCTTTGTTTACATTCTAGTCATTTTGTATAAATCTTTGTTTACATTCTAGTCATTTCGTATAATCATTTGTTCACATCTAGTCATTCTAGTTATCTTCACATCTCCATTCATTTGACTTCATATTGTGATCACTTCGTTCTCACAATATAAACACAATATGAACAAAATATGCAATGATGTACTCTCTTCAATGCTACCAGATTTAAACAATAACATACCAGAAGAACTCATAAGTTCTGCTCATATATTCTTAGATCAAAGTCGTGTAGTACTTCCAAAACTTAAACCTCAAGAAGAAATTGCAAGACCCTACGTATGTTGTCATTTGGCTATTAAACAAGCAAAGTTTAAAGCTATAAGATTACCTGATACAAACGTAAAAGTTGTACCAGTACCAAGAAACGTCTATGAACAACTATACAGCTTATTTCAAGGTCACCTATTAAAAAGAAGTGGTGTACGACTACAAAGAACTTCAGAATCACTAGAAAAGAAAAGAAAACAAAATGCCTATATGAAAACACTTAGACAAAGAGTAATTGCTGCAATGAATTTCGATAGAGCGAACGCTAGAAAATTTAATATGTTATGTGATAAAACATCTGCTGCTGCTGGTTCTTCAATGGCAATTCTAGGATCTGCAATGTCAATTGTAAAAACTAATAAAAATATATCAAAACCTGATATTGAACTTAAACGTGACGTTCTTAGAGGTTTAGAAGATGGTGATCCATGGGCATCAAAAACTATTACAACTGCTGCAAGTAAAGTTGAAACTATTATAGAAAAGTTAAATATTGATCTAGATTCTGTTGAATTTACTGGTACTGTAATGGATTCAAAATTATCTGATAATGATCTACTGCTTCGAGCTGGTAGTATGATAAATTGGCATGATCAAATGCTAAAAAGAAGAGTATATTTAGAGGACTTAGAGTAAGTCTTTCTTCTATACATTGTAAGTCTTTGTTCTAACGGTTATACATTGTTTAGAAACAATGTATGGGAAACCCCTTAAAGAACATTAAACAAAGAGAAATCTCTAACAATACCTGGTCCAAACTCTTCATAATCTTTCTTTGTATGACAATAACTCTTAAACTCTCCTGTCTGTGCAAGCAAACTTCCTCCAAACCAAACTGCATTTCTTTGACGTTTATGTGTTATAACTTGAACATCTAATCCTCCTGATTTAGCTCCACTCTTCTTCTCGGATGTCTTAATACGTGCATCTACAAAATGTTTAACATCCCTTTGAAGCCTTCTTCCGAAATCTTTAAACATAGTAGATCCTCCAGAAAGTACAATATTGTTATAAAGCCCTCGACGTACATCAATTGGACTTGATTGAATAACTGTATCAACAACTTCAGGTAATGGTGTAAGGAAATCAGATGAAAGAATCTCAGGATTAAAAAATACTTCAGGTGCTAAAAACCTTTCATATCCAACATCAACATTCGTTGTTCTACCTCCTCCTTGATCAACTCTAATAGTTTGAAATTTCTCTTTTTCTTTATCATATCTTGCAAACTCTTTAACAATATCAGGACAAACATATGCATATTCTTCTTTAATTCTTTCTGCTGTTTTCAAACTTGTATCTTGTTCACCACGATCACGAAGCATACTTTGAACAAAATATGTAATATCTCTACCTGCAATAGGAATACTTTTAATAGCTGATCCAATTACATATCCTTCTGCAACTGGAATTACATGTGTTACACCATCTCCTGAATCAATTACTGTTCCTGTAAGTGATCTATCTTGAACTTTTGATGATGTCCATGATGCTGCCAATGCCAATACTGCTTGTACTGCAATATAAAGTCCTGCACAATTAAATGATTCAAACATAATCTCAGCTGTATGTTCACGATTCTCAGGTGTATTCAATGGTGGTTCTGTAAGCAAAAAATAATGATCTTCTGGATCACATCTTAAATACTTAAATAATGAACATTCCCAAAACCTTTCCATCATATCCCAATTATCAACTTGACCATGTCTCATGGGATACGACAATCCGTATCCTGGTCCTCCTGCTGCTGCTAATGCTTCATCTCCAATAAAGAAATCAAGATCTTCCATACCTCTTTTATGTGACAAATTATTACCTGATCCAACAAATCCACCAGGTTTACCGCCACCATTGCCTCCTCCGCCACTTCTTGTAGCCATAACTGTAGGAAATATAAACGATGGTGAATCGTTACCTGCATATCCCAATTTAGTCATACCAGTACCATTGTCTATAAAACTGGACAGCAAGGGGTCTGAGAATACATCTCTTCTCCCTCATACATACGTCCAATTATATTGTTAGTATTCTACACTTATAACAGTCGTTAATGTACACTTTACTTACCCATAACAATGGCTGGTCTATCTCTTGCAATACCCATCCTATTTCGTCCGTTTTTGTTTCAATTGTATCGCCCAATATAACCTTATACGTTTTTTTATACAAAATTACAAGAATTGTATTCTTTTTGTATCGAATATGAACAAGCTTATAGAAGCGGAAGATGTTGAATCGATTGTCGGGAGTTCTAGTATGCGTTGCTAGGCAATGTGATTGCACGTCTACATCGACCATCGATCATTAACTTGACATCTTACATAATCACTTATAATACAATGTCCTGGAGACAATTTTCTTTCTTTGATACTACTCCTATACGTGATCCTAATGCTCCTGATAATCCCGTATTTGGTGGTTTAAAGAGCTCGACTGCTGTAGTAGCTAGAGCTGATCTTTGGGTATTCGCGTCTGATACTCATGTATCAATACTTGATCCTTCACAATTAACGCCTACTGTCCAATTTGAAACTGATATTGAATCAGATGGTGGAATTATCAATTTTATGTATTTAGCTCCTTCTGGTTTGGTGCTTCTTACAATCACTGAAAGTAGAAGTTCATCAACTGACCCTCTTGTTCAATTATGGGATCTTGCTTCAATAAAGAATGGTATACCAGTACTTATTTCATCTTTTACAATTGCAACTGAAAAAAGAAACTTCCCGATATCGGCATTTAGTTCTTCTGATGATTTTGCATTTATGGCTTTAGGTTTTGCTAATGGTACTGTTGTAATAGTTAGAGGTGATCTTATACATGATAGAGGTGTTAAACAACGTATTGCATTAGATGATTCTGGTCCTATTACAGGTCTTCAATTTGCTCATGTTAATAGAAAATATCCTATATTCTTTGTTGCCACAACTAATTGTCTACTTACAATTGACTCAACTGGTCGTACGAGAGAACCACTAAAGATACTTGATCAAACTGGTTGTGCTCTTGATTGTATGACTTTTGATCCTTCTACTCAACATATAATTGTTGGTAGAGATCATGCTGTATCATTTTATGATTCTGATGGACGTTTACCGAATTTCAGCTATGAATGTGCAAAAAGAAACCTTTATTTCTATAATGGATATCTAATTATTGTATCACCTACTGAATCTGATTCTCAAGACAATATAACTTCTATATTTTCATCTATGAACATCTCACAATCTTCATCTTCACAGAAGTTTATAAAGATACTTGTTTTAGATTTGAAAAATCATCTTGTAGCTTATGCTTCTTTCTTTCCAACTGCTATAAAGCAAATCTTTGATCTCGATTCAAAACTTTATTTTCTAGGTACAGATAATATAGTTTATCAATTATCTGAATATTCCCTTGAAAAGAAAATAGATATATTAGAATCAAGAGATTTATACTCTCTTGCACTTCAAATTGCTAATAATGCAAGTTCAGATGATTCCATTATAAATTCAATTGAAAATAAGTATGGTGATTACTTATATTCAAAAGGTAATACTCATGATGCAATGGATCATTATATTAATTCAATTACTTTTACTGAACCTGGAAAGATTATTAAAAAGTACCTCGATAATCAAAGCATTCCTGATCTTTCAAGATACCTTGAAAAGTATCATGACCTTGGCCAAGCTTCTGCTGAGCATACCACTTTACTTCTTAATTGTTATGCTATTCAAAAGGATGAAAATAAACTTAATGAATATATATTCTCTCAAAATAATAACGTTCATTTGGATTTCGATAGAACAATGGATATATTACGTCAAGGTGGTTTCTTTCTACAAGCTGTTCATTTAGCTGAAAGATACGAACATAGTGATCTTGTCGTAAATGTTAAAATTCAAGATATTCATGATTATGATGGTGCATTACGTTATATATCTAGTCTCTCTCCAGAAGAAGCAATTCATAATATTAATATTGCCGCATATACACTTCTTTCTCAAATTCCTGAACCAACTTTACAATTTCTTATTGATTTGTATACTGGTAATTATATTCCTAAACCAGAACAATCTACTCCTGAAAAATCTATTGAAACATCTACTCCAACTGGTTATATTGCTGGATTTTTACATTCATATAATGCTGCTTCTCCTACAACTGAAGAGCAAAGCAATATTGCTAGTTCTGCTTCAAGTGCTGCTTCAATTACTTCTAATCCTTCTTATACTATTCCAAATCCTGAAGATATATTTCCTATATTTTCAAACAAGCATCTACTTTTCAGCAGATTCTTAGAAGCTTTATTAGCTGCATTTGGTGATACATGTCCTGCATCGGTTGATATTACTCAAATATTCTCTTCTTTGTTCGAAGTATACCTTCTCTTATCTACTGCTGAATCAGATGAATTAATAAAGACTGAATACATGGAAAAAGGTAAAGCACTCTGTCATCATCCTAAATTCCCAAGAGGAATTCCTGAAATTGTTTTAGTTGCTCATTTAAATGGTTTCAGAGATATAAAATTGGTTGTTAAACAAGAAGATAACTTTCATGTGGATCTCTTTAGAGCTTACGTTTCTGCTGATGACGTTACTGCTTGTATTGAATTAATACATTCTTATGGTCCAAAGTATCCTGTTCTTTTTGTCTTAGGTTTATCTTATATTTGTGCAAGTACTACTACTCTTGAAAAGACTGCTGAAGAGATCCCTTATATTCTTGAAAGAATTGATCATTTTAAGCTTTTATCTCCACTTGAAGTATTACAAACTTTGAGTACTAATAGTGCTGTCACAATTGGTCTTGTACGTGATTATCTCTTAAAGGTTATTTCTAAGGACAAACAGATCATTGAACACAATATGAAACTTGCTGAAAGCTATAAAGCAGATGCGAATTCTAAAAAGGAGTCAATTACTAATTTGACAACGAAATCTCAATTGATTCAAGTTACAAAATGTTCAGGTTGTGGTGGTCATCTTGATATGCCAACAGTTCACTTTTTATGTGGTCATTCTTATCATCAAAGATGTATTTCTGATGTTATGCTTGATGGTATTGGTGAATCCAATAAAGGTCAAATGCATTGTCCTCAATGTGCTCCTAATATTGCTGCTATTAAATCTTTAAAGATGACTCAATTGGAAAATCTACAACGACCAGATGTTTTCAAAGATACTTTAGCAATGGGTACTGATAAGTTTGCTGTTGTTGCTGATTTTATTGGAAGAGGTATATTGGATAGACCTGACGAAACTATTATATAGTTGTGTTCACATATTTCTATATATTACAAGGATATATTTTTTTATCACCTTTTTGACTATTGGTCATTAGCTGACATTCCATCAAGAATTTTAAGCCGAGGAGCTACAGACAGTACCATCTTTATATACCTGCTATAATTTTGTTGCTGTTCTACTGACAGCAAAGCAGGTGTGACTGTATATTGTTCAACTCCTTCTTCTTCTTCAGTTTTCTCACTGACATAATAATATTCACTAGTTATTGGATTCAGACGAAGATCAATTAAACGAAGTTCTTTAAAAGTTGATAATACATCAATAACTTCTTGATTTGATTCTAAATTGTTTTTGAAAAAGTGCAAACTCGATAATCGTCTTACTCCTATCAATTGTTGAATCTCTGAAATATTGTTATTTGATAGTTCAAGTCGTCTTAAATTTGGAAACATTGTTGCAAAATGAGGTGGTAGGCTCTCTAAATCACATCCACTAACATCTAACACTTTCAAGTTGTAGTATGTGTTCACTTGTGTCATCCAAGAATTATCTATTATATTTCCAGAAAGTCTAATTCGTTTGGCGTCAATACATTGAGGAAATTGTACCGCCGTAATTGGTGAACTAAGTGTCTGTCTAGATAAACTCAATGTCTGTATATGACGCAAATCTTTCAAACCTGAAACATCTTGAAGCATATTATCATCAAGATAAAGAGCTCTTAAAGCTGGCCAGTTAGAAACTGATAGCTTATGAAGTTTATTCGCAGATAAGTCCATTATTCTGAAAGGGTATTGAATATCTGTATCTTTAAACAATTCTGAAAGTTTATTATGACTTAAATCAACAAAGGCAAGTTTCTTTAAAGTTTCAAATCCACGAAGAGACTCAATTTGGTTACCACTTGCACTTAAAGATTCAAGACGACTCAAATTGCTATTAGAAAAGTCTAATACTTTAATCTCGTTATTAGCAACACTGATTTTGAGTAGTCCATCAAGATTCAAAATTCCAGATAAAGAAGTAAGTTGGTTATTATCAGCATTGAGTTCTCTTAAATGAACAAGACGATTTAAAGAAGTTAAATCTTGAAGTGCATTGTTTGAAATGTTGAGGTATTGAACATTTTGAAAATAATTGAAAGAAGTGAATTGAGAAAGTAAGTTATTCTTCAAATTTAAATTCCTAACTGGAAGTATTGCTTCAGATTGTACTTTTGGAATTGACATACCTGAATAAATATCAAGATATTCTAATGAATTGTTTGATGCATCAAGTTCAATAAGATTAGGTGTTAATTCAGCAAGTGTAGCAAGACTTTTAAGACTTTGTTGTGATATATCAAGTGAATTTAACTTGGTCCAGTCTTTAACATTAACAACATCAGTTATTGCATGAATTAAATCTGATTTTGAAACACTGAATGATATATCAACTTGACTTGCAGGTGTAACATCTATATCTGCAGTTCTTACTGAATGAGAAGAAGGAGTAGGTGCTTCTTCACGTAACTGTGTAACACGTTTGTTTGGTAAAAAGATATTTTCAACTGGAATAGCTTGCGTATATGGTAAAGGCTCAGGAATATCTTCAATGTACTGATGAAGTGGTTTTGCGAAAGATTGAGTCTTTTGAGTACGCTTAGCAGTACCAACATTTTTTGAATGTACGGCAGAAAAATCTTGAGTGAAATCAGACATATCTTGAAAAGGATCAGAATCAGTTGAAACAGTTCCTGTTGCTTCAACCCATTTGCATTGATTTGAATCAAATACCATACCACCATCATTTGCAAGTTGATTAATTTTGTTTGAATATTTTTCAGGACTTATATTAAAAACAGGAGGCTGTCTTTCCTTCACAGGTAATACTACAGAATCATCATCAGCTGAAAGAGATCCGAAATCATCAACATGTGGTAATGAAAGACTATCATGTTCAGACTCTGATTCAGATTCAGGAGAAGAAAAAGAAGCAGGAGACACAGACTCAGAATTTTTGTCTCTAAGTTTGCTTACTACTGCTTCTGCGTTTCTAAAAAATTCTTCAGTTGTAGGTACACTATTTGAATTTGCACGCTGCTGAATGTTGGACAAACTTCTTCTTAAAGAAAGAGTTGTCTTTGATCTTGCTTTAGGATCTGTGAATTTGAAATCAGGTACTTGTGACACTTCAGTTGATGCTGCAGATGTATTAGAAGCATTACTATCAGCTAAAGAAAGATCAGATTGATGAGAGATATTGTCTATATCAAAATCATGATTACGTTCAAAGTTATGAAGAGCTTGTTGACAAGCTGCATTTGTATCTTTAGGCATTGAAAATGAAGGTATACGAGGAGGTTTCGCAGTTGTTGCCATTGAAAGACCAGTTGCTGTATCTCTTATATTCAAAGTTGATAAATCGAAATTTCTTTGGTCCAAAGAACTTGACATATCTTGATCGAACATTTTCTCTAAACTTGTTCTAGAAAACATATCCTTTGGTACTTTCTGCTCCCATAATGGAGGTGGCTGATTTTCACGTTTTCGATCAGGGCTTATTTTTGTTGTTGGTTGTCCCTGTGAAGATGTTGTTGTTGATGTTGATACATATTCTGAATTGATAGTTGGTGGATTATGAACATCCATATCTGGCCATTCATCAGATAACTCGTCGTCCCAAGTCTGCATTGTATGAATGTTTTTTTTACTATAATAATAGTCCTATCAATAAAATATGAATGATTATTAGGTAGTTCTTTTAGTAATAACTGTTATTGTTATTGAAAAGGTGAATGAAATGAAAAATAATCAACATATTTCCTAATCCGTCCAAATAGTAAACAATACAAAGTGTATTTAAAAGTTGTCATGGTAATGGGACGTTGACAGAAGCTTAATATTTAATAACACGGTTTTATTGGTTACTTAGCTACGATCTACTTTTCGTGTCAAAGGTAAGAATATAAATATGACTTGTTCTTCTTTCCTTTTTTCTTTTTGTTTATTTTACTGCAAATTTCAATCTTCCTATATTTCAATTCAATTGACTTATTTAAATGCGTGGGGTATCAATTTTTGAAGGCAAAACGAGTGGGCAATAGAAGGAAATAATCAGCCGTAAAGCTGATCTACAAGACTTTGATCCCCCACGAACAAACCAAAGTAAAGAACAATTGGTTCTCAAACATGACATCAGAAACTGTGCCTTAATAGATCAACTCCTTGATCGTGGGGTATAACTATGTCTTGGATCATCTTCGTGGGGTATAGGAATAGGAATCTAAAGCAATCTGTACTTTAATAAACTTCATAAGCTTGATTTACGTGGGGTATCAATATCATATCTCCATTATCGTGTTTTGCTATCATGTGGGCGTCAGTCATCTTATCTCCATCATTATCTATGTGTGTGTATCTCATATTACGCATGCACAAGTCAAAGAAATTCAATGTATGGGACATACTGATTCCACTACTTAGAAAACAGAAGCGCGTATTGATAACTCCACCAAAATCGACAGGAAAGTGGGCTACAACATCTGTTAAAAGCAAAATGGAAGGAATTGAGCCCTCATTTATATATTTTGTTTTCTCCCATTTAAACCCACTTAATATGTTAGAATCCGATAACAACAGAATTACTCTTTCTGACAGTGATCACCCCTCACGTGGTTAACAAACCAGATGGAATCATCCAAATCATGAATCTTTGATCTTTAAAGGCTTTCGACGGAACATATTTTATCAATGATATGTCATGCAAGTTATACACAGACACATCTGCTTCTTATACCACAAACACGCATTCAATAGCTGTATATTCTTCATACCTCTATCATTCAATTTATGGGATACAGAACTACTATAGAGTCTCCCGTATAAAGAGAAAAGAACATATCTGATATCCTTTATATTCTTTATTCTCTGTTCTCTATTCTCTATTCTTTATAATCGACAGATCCTTCACTATTTCGAAACTCAATTCATACAACTTTGATATCTGTTTACCCTACCTTATTGCGGGGTAAATTCAATTAATTTTCTATCTATCCAATGATAAGACGACAATCTATTCATTTTCGATCAGATGCGCGCTAACTTTCTATCTGAGCTTACTAATTTCAAGGTTCAACCACCTATTTTAATCTTTTTTTATGATTACAGCTTGACAATCATTTTAGTCTAACGACGGACTAAAGTATGTCCGGAATCTGCAATTTAACTTCGACTTCTCGATTGCAGAAAGGTTTCCTATCACGTCTATAGATGACCTATTTGTTCTCAATTCATTCATAAAGCATTACAAAGGTTATGTCTGTTATTATGGACTTTTTTCGATATTTATTTTTTTGTTTGGCCGACGGTTATCTTTGCTAAGTACTTTCGAAGAAAAAGACAATTAATCCGTTGATTCTACAAGGGTCCCTTACGTCCGTGGTGGATATTAAAAATCTATCAAAATCTAAAGCCTCTAATTAGTAAGAGACGTAACAAAGAAAAACTCAATTTGAATACTAGTTTCTGGTTCGCGGATAGACGGAACTTTAAATCTGGGGTTCCGTGTTCTTTTATTGTATATTGGTTATTGATGCTTCAAGCAGGTGCATGTCAAGTGAAAATAGGAGGATACGAAGCAATGCTTATGTTCAAAAAATCATGATTTTTGGCAATCGAAAACGAACTATCAGATCTTCCAATGGCAATTGATTTCTTTATCTCTTAATCTTGCTAAACTGCATATCAATTGCTTCTGAAACTGTTTCGTTAGGTTCGATCGAAGGCTATATGATTCTTTTACCGCTTACTCACTGTGTTAACCGCTCTTCCTTCAATTGTTACATAATATTCTTTCATCTTCTAATACTGCTGTATTAACTGGAAAAAAGGGTGTGTATTCATTTAGTTGCTTTCTATGGCTTTTTGGCCATGTAACAATTATACAGGATTGTGCTATGAGATAGGTTCATGTACATTATTATCGTGTTTTCACACGCACGCTCTCTATTGTGCCTCGACCCGTTATCTCTGTTTCCTTTTTGTACACTCTCTTCATGTCTCTGTTCTTCTAGGGGTACCCTTCCACTTTCTTTGCTCCCTTCTATCTCTAGTCTGGCCTCTTCTTTCTTCTTTTACTCAACAAAACCCCTGAATTACTAGTATCACTGCACTCCGTCAAACCGAATCTGGGGAACTCCATTTAAACTTTTTTTGATTTTCTAATTACTCCATGGACGTTCGGAGAAAGTTTAACCCCCACTCTGGGGTTAGACTTTCGCTCTCCCCCCGCACCTTCCTGATAGATCTATTCTTCACTATTTAAATGGCCTATTTCTTCTTCTTCATTCTTTTCTTCTTTTTCTTATACTTGTACTCCCTCTTTAATTTCTTTAGAAGGCGTTCATATCAAACAAAAAAAAAGAAAACAACCTATTCTTTAACACACATATCACACAATGGCTGAAGTACAACATTTTTCATTCCCTAACGGTGTTGAACTTGACGTCCCTACTGGATTATTCATCAACAACGAATTTGTTAAATCCAAGGAAGGTGGCAAAATCGAAGTCTTCAACCCTTCTACTGGAAAGACTTTAACTCATGTCTATGAAGCTCGTGAGGCTGATATTGATGCTGCTGTCGATGCTGCTGAGGCCGCTTTCCATGGACCATGGTCCAAGTACTCTGCTCAACAACGTAGCAACCTTCTCCTTAAGCTTGCTGACCTCATGGAGAAGCACTTGATGCAACTCGCTTCTATTGAGACTGCTGACAACGGTAAGGCTATCTCCCTTGCTAAGGGTGATGTCGCTATGTCTATTGACACTCTCCGCTACTACGCTGGATGGGCTGACAAGATCCACGGTAAAGTTATTGAGACTGATAACAATGCCACTTTCAACTACACTCGTCAAGAACCCATTGGTGTCTGTGGTCAAATTATCCCCTGGAACTTCCCTCTTCTCATGTGGGCCTGGAAGATCGCCCCCGCTATTGCCACTGGTAACACTGTTATCTTGAAGACCGCTGAGAACACTCCTCTCTCTGCTCTTTATGCTGCTACTTTAGTCAAGGAGGCCGGTTTTCCCGCAGGTGTTCTTAACATTGTTACTGGTTGGGGTAAGATTGCTGGTGCCGCTATTGCCTCTCACATGCGCATCCACAAGATTGCCTTCACTGGTTCTACTCTTACTGGACGTGCTATTATGAAATCTGCTGCTGCTTCTAACCTCAAGAAGGTCACTCTTGAGCTCGGTGGTAAATCACCCAACATTATCTTCAACGATGCTGACATCGAGAAGACTGTTGAGTGGATCAACTTCGGTATCTTCTTCAACGGTGGTGAGGTCTGCTGCGCTGGTTCTCGTATCTACGTTCAAGAAGAAATCTACGACAAAGTTGTTGAAGCTTTCAAGGCTCGTGCTCTTCAAAACAAGGTCGGTGATCCCTTCGATGAGAACACCTTCCAAGGTGCTCAAGTCTCTGAGCAACAATTCGAACGTATTATGGGCTACGTCGAGGCTGGTAAGAAGGCCGGTGCTAAGGTCGAAGTAGGTGGAAAGCGTATTGGAAATGAAGGTTGGTTCGTCGAGCCTACCGTCTTTTCCAACGTCTCTGAGGATATGCAAATCGTTCGTGAGGAAATCTTCGGACCTGTCTGCACTATCGCTAAGTTCAAGGACATTGATGATGTTGTTGCCAAGGCCAACAACACTACTTACGGTTTGGCTGCTGGTGTTCACACTACTAACCTCAAGACTGCTCTTGAAGTTTCCAACCGCATTCGCGCTGGTTCCGTATGGGTTAACCAATACAATGCTCTCTCTCATGCTCTTCCTTTCGGTGGTTACAACGAGTCTGGTATTGGACGTGAACTCGGAAAGGAGGCTCTCCGCAACTACACTCAAATCAAGACTGTCTCTATCAACATTCAATAAATACAGTGATTGCTTGATACTTAACAGCATGTTTCCTTTATTTGATGTATATGCCTTTTAAATTATGTAGTTACAAAAGAACATAATGATGTGTGGTTTTTATAAAATATAAAATACAATTTTACGAAAATATATCGTAAACTATACGTAAACTTTTGGAATTGTAATAGATCTTCAAAATGGGCTGCACAAAAATTGCAAATCCATTTTCTTCTTTTGGCAATCCGGGTAACCTACCATCTAGCAACAAACACTTCACCACTTTTCACTTTCCTCCATATCACCTATTTCATACTATCCCCTATAGGTTTACTATTTTGGACTATTTGCTCTGCATATAAACGATATTATAAATAGCATTAACAATGGGTATTCCTAAGTTCTTTCGATGGATATCCGAGCGATACCCTATGATATCTAATGAAGTCGGTGATGAAGAGATCCCTCAATATGATAACTTGTACCTGGACATGAATTCTATTGTCCATCAATGCTCTCATGGTACAGGCACTGATGAATTTATTACTGAGAATCAAATGTATATTAGTATATTTAATTATATTGAACATTTGTTTGATATAATTAAGCCTCAGAAGGTATTCTTTATGGCCATTGATGGTGTAGCTCCTAGAGCTAAACTCAATCAGCAGCGGTCACGTCGTTTCCGAACTGCTCAGGAAGCTGAAGAACTTAAACTAAAGGCACTTAAGAACGGTGATAATTATAATGAGAATAAATTTGATTCCAATGCAATTACACCTGGAACTGAATTTATGGAAAGACTCTCTTCTCAGCTGAAATATTTTGTTAATAAGAAGATTTCTGAGGATGCAAGTTGGCAATCATGTAAGGTTATTTTGTCTGGGCATGAAGTGCCTGGTGAAGGTGAACATAAGATTATGGAATATATTCGTACTCATCGTACTCAAAAGGAATATGATGCCAATGTACGTCACTGCTTGTATGGTTTGGATGCCGATCTTATTATGCTTGGTTTACTCAGTCATGATCCTCATTTCTCTCTTCTTAGAGAAGAAGTCACTTTTGGCCCTCAAAGGAGTAAGTCATCTGAACTACAAGATCAGAAATTTTTTCTTTTGCATCTATCTCTATTCCGTGAATACTTCGAACTTGAAGTTGAATCTCTTAAAGAATCTTTACCTTTTACTTACTCTTTAGAGAGAATTATTGATGATTTTATTTTTATGTGCTTCTTTGTAGGTAACGATTTCTTACCTCAATTACCTAATTTGAATATCAATGATGCTGCTGTAGCTGTTATGCTTCAGATTTATAAGTCAACTCTTCCTGAATGCTCGGATTATCTTCATAAATCTGGTGTAATTAACATGGATACACTTCGTTCTTTTCTTGACGCTCTTGAAACTATAGAGTATAATCTTTTTGAAAGCTCGGAGAATGTCGACCTTGAATTATTTAACGCAAGAATGGAAGCCGGTCTTATCAAAGGTATCCCCTCAACTACAAAGCGTATATTTACTATCACTGAATCTCAGAAAGAAATTGCACTTAAATTGCATTCATTTTATGACACTTCTCTTAGAGATGATTTCTCCACTACTAATACCTCCCAAGTGTCTCTTGGTACTCTTTCTGATGAAGACAAAAAGTTCTCTGATACTGTATGCAAGCAACTTGATCTTATTCAATTTGTTGATTCTTCTGGTGTTTCTACTATTGGAATAAACACTTCTGTGCTTTCTGAAACTTCTTCTGATGAAAGTGGCTCTGACAGTGATTCAGAAGATGAAGAATTGCGCTATTTGAAAGCTCGCAAAATCTTCCGTAAATACGAAAATGCTTTGGTCTTAGCTTCTAATGCTGGTTCTGAAGAACAAGCTGAACAGTTGTATAAAGAGAAGTTTGACAACTGGAAAGACTCATACTACAAAACAAAATTAAGATTTTCTTACTTTGACAAGGCCAATATGAAGAAAATCACTGAAAACTACGTTCAAGGTCTTCAATGGGTTCTTTATTACTACTATAAGGGTTGTCAGTCTTGGGGTTGGTTTTTTGAATATCATTATGCTCCAAAGATTAGTGATATTAAACTTGGACTTGCTGCTGATACTAACTTTGATATGGGAACTCCGTTCTTGCCCTTTGAACAATTGATGGCTGTACTTCCTTCTCGCTCTAAGAAGTTAGTTCCTGAATGCTACTGGAATCTTATGACGGATGAGTATTCTCCTATTATTGATTACTATCCTCTTAATTTTGACTTGGATATGAATGGCAAGAAAGCTGCTTGGGAAGCTATTGTGAAGATTCCTTTCATTGATCAGGATCGTCTTTTGCCTGCTGTACATTCTTGCGATGATAAGCTAACACCTGCTGAAAGACTTAGAAACTCTGTTGGGTCCCCATTTGTTTACTGGTTTGATCCTACTGTTGATTTTAGTTTTAAATCTCCTTTCCAAGAGTTCTTTGATGATATTGATCATTGTCACTGTATGACTGATGAGTATGTCCTTCCTGCTTCTGATTCAGATCACATCTCAGCTCTTATTGAGGGTGCTGGTATTGGTAAAGATATGTTAGCAGGTTTCCCTACACTTGCAACTCTTTCTTTCGAGTATGAAATTACTAAGGCCAATGTGAATGTATTTAGACAGGATTCTAGAAATGAAAGTATTGTTCTTACGATTGAGAACCAATTTGCTGACTCAAAAGTTGAAGACATCGCTTTGATGCTAATTGGGACATCAGTTTACGCCAATTGGCCTTATCTGAAGGAGGTTAAAGTCACTAGTATTTATGATGAAGCATTTACTTATGAACTTAAAAATGGGAAGCTCATTTCGAAGCCAATTGATTCTGGTCTGAGTTCCAAGCTTCGTACATTAGGTCAGAATGTGCGCCGAGACTTTTCAGGGCATAAGGGTGTAGAGATTAAATCTGTTGACATTTGGGCTAAATGTGACATCTTGGATGGCATGGACCAAATGGCTGACGGGTCTTTGAGAAAGAAATGGATAACTATCGATGATTCTAAGAGCACTTTCCCTATTCAGGTTATTGTTACATCTGTAAAAAACGATGATGAAAGATTTAAAGAGAGAGAACCTGTTGCTATAGAAGATGAATTTCCTGTTGGTTCTGAGGCCATATTTTTAGGCGATTTTGCTTATGGTGCAAAGGCTGTTGTTGATAAGATAGAAGATGGAAAATTGAATCTTTCTATTTCTTATGCTGCTACCTTGTACAATGATTTTGGTCGAAATATTGCCTTTGAAAATCGAAACAGGATGCGATACTACGCATCCTATGAGGTATCGAAAATTTTACGAATTTCTGGATTATTATTAAGCAGAATTACGTCTCATTTAGGTGTTATTATTGACGATACTCGTGTTCAAATTGGTTTAGATATGAAATTAGAAGCCAAAAAGCAAAAACTTATTGGATACACTCGTCGAAATGATATGGGCTGGAGTTATAGTGATAAAGCTATTACAGCTATCAGAAACTATATGAATACGTTCCCTGGTTTATTCAATGCATTGAGAAATGATGCTAAATGTGAAACTTTCAGTTCTAAAACATTGTTTCCTTCTAACCCCGCAGAAGGCGTTACTCGTTTAAAGAAATGGTTGAATGAGCAAGAATGTCGTCAAATGCCTCGAGTTTCACTTGCAACTGAACAATTAGAAGGACCATTTGTTATGAAACTTGAAGCAAAAATAGCTAATGCTTCTAAGATTGACGCTGAGCCCAAAACTAACGTTGTAACTAAAGTTCCTCGAACTGCATTGTTGAAAGCAGATGATGCTATGTATAGATTGCATTTGCAAACATTTGCACTTGGAGATAGAGTTGAATGTGCTGTTAATTTTGGGAAGGTCCCTCAATTTTCTAGCGGTACTGTTGTTGGTATAAATAAAGGATCCGGAGAAACTACATTGGATGTTCTTTTTGATGAACCACTCTTGAATGGTACAAAATTGAATGGCAGATGTTTGGAAACAAGAGGCATGACTGTTCCACTTAAACATGTATTGAATGTGACTAATAAGCAGTTGACTTACAAAGGTCAAAAGCCTGCAAATGCTTCTTCTTCTGGTTCTACTAGAGCTGTTAAATCTTCAGGATCTAAAGGAAGTAGAGATGATAGAAAACCTGCCAGATCTGGGTCTTCACGTGCTCAAGTTCCAAGTGCTACTCCATCTGTGTCTGCTCCTGCTCCTATTCCTCAAGCTGCTCCTCAAACTCCTATCCAACCAAAGATTTTGAAGAAGCCTGAAACTGCTAATGCCAAAGATTTATTAAAGATGCTAAGCCAGAAGGCAGATGATGGAGCCGAAAGCAACTCTGCTGAAAAGACCAATGGAACTGGTCCTGCTGCAGTACCTACTATGGCTGCTGCTGCAGGATTAGGAAAGGATGTTATTGCTGCGCAAACTATACAAGGTCTTTTGGGTATTACACCACAAGTTCCAGTACCTCCTCCTGCAATGATCCCAATGCCTATTCCACATATGGTACCAGTTGGACCTCATCCAGACTTGCTACAGTCTAGAGAAGTTGAAAAGTCACTTGCAGACGGCACTGATACAGAACTTGCTTCTAAGATGTTATTGGCTAGTATTAAAGGTGGTAATTCAGATGGAAGAGAAAGAGATTACTCTCTTGATCCACCTACAAGAGCACCATCAAGCAGAGGATCACATCGTGGTCGTGGATCGCATCGTGGTCGAGGTGGTCGTCCTAAATCTAAACAGCAGTCATAAATATTATTTGTGTCATATGAATATATGTTTTTTTTACTTCGTACCTATTCAGACTGTCAATTTAACTGACCCTGAAGCAGCTTTATTATCCCAAACAAGTAAACCTCCATATGGTTGTATATTCCATCCTAAATGCAACTCAGCGGTACGATTTTCATAAGATGGAGAAACATCAAACACCTCATACTTCGCTTTAACATTTTCTAATGAAATGACAGCTTGATCCTTTGATTTAACAATCTTATCCCAAAAAATAACCTCATTATGAATGTCATCGCGACTTCCAGGATAAGACATATAAGCATACACAAATACTTGTTTTGTGTTCCAATTAAACAATGGCGATACGTCAGTTTCTAAATCAAACCTTAAATTAGCATGCTGATGTAATTTCTTGATGGTTGGAATAGGTCTTTTCATTCTAATTGATGATTTTGCAGAGATATCATATGTGACTTTATCAAAAGCGTGATCAGCGTATAATTGAGCAATTGAAGTAAGTGAAATAGCCGCAACAAGCACCAATGCAACAGTGGAAAGGTGACCCATCCATGCTTGGCCTCTCTGGTAGATAGAAAACATGTTATATAAAGATCTAGTAGGTTATTGTGGATATACAAGTGAATACAATAAGAAGTCAAGTGTGTATAATAAGGACGCTGTCCTTTAGGTGAGTGGTGATTAATTACCAATAGATTAACTATACACTTAATTTTTCTACAGGGCTTTAAAACTTAAAATAATTTGCCATGACAACCATATAGCCCCTTTTATCGTGACTGTGAAATCTATAGGCACTAAGAGAACGCACAAGACTATAGTTCCTAATCAAATCTATTTCATCTTCTTCACCTCACCCACTACCCACCACACCCCTTTTTTATATACATAAATCAGATCAAAATGGCACGAGGACCAAGAAAGCACCTCAAGCGCCTTGCTGCGCCTTCACACTGGATGTTGGACAAATTGTCCGGAACTTATGCCCCCCGTCCATCTCCTGGCCCACACAAGCTTCGTGAATGCTTGCCTTTGGTAGTATTCTTGCGCAACAGACTTAAGTATGCTCTTAACGGACGAGAAGTTAAGGCTATTGTTATGCAACGTCTTGTAAAGGTTGACGGAAAGGTTCGCACTGACCCTACTTTCCCTGCTGGTTTTATGGATGTTATTACTCTTGAGAAGACTGGTGAGAACTTCCGCTTGGTTTATGATGTCAAGGGACGTTTCACTATCCACCGTATTACTGATGAAGAAGCTAAGTACAAGCTTGGAAAGGTTAAGCGCGTTCAACTTGGAAAGAAGGGAATTCCTTACCTTGTCACCCATGACGGCCGCACCATTCGCTACCCTGATCCTCTCATCAAGGTTAACGATACCGTTAGAATTGACCTTGAGACTGGAAAGATCTTAGACTTTGTTAAGTTCGAGACTGGAAACATCGTTATGGTTACCGGTGGTCACAGTATGGGTCGTGTTGGTGTTATCACTAACCGTGATCACCACGATGGAGGTTTCGACATTGTTCATATCAAGGATTCTCTTGGAAATGCTTTTGCTACTCGTTTATCTAACGTTTTCATTATTGGTGAAGGCTCCAACTCTTGGGTTTCTCTTCCTAAGGGCAAAGGTATTAAGCTTTCAATTGCTGAAGAGCGTGACCAACGTCGTGCTCAGGCCTAAATCTTTGTTATGTTAGGATACTAAAAAATCTACATTTGATGATACTTCTTTTAATTCATGATCTATAAAGTTGTAAGTTTAGAACTATAAAAAATATATACACAATTTTGTAAAGTCTGCCATGTAAAATACAAAAAATGCCCTGCACTTTTTGACAGCTTGACAGTTGTAACTGTTACAGCTCGCCTAATACAAAATAGGCAATGTTGTTCAATTTTTCTCATTTCTTTTCATACTTTTATATTTCCACATATAATTGTTTTACGTAAAAAATAAGTAAATTTTCAAATTCTTCATGCATTAATTGCTATACTGTCAAATTTTAAAAGAATTCTATTTCTTTGTCGAAAATTCTTCAAAATGCCTGATTAACCCCTTGGAAAATTTGAAGATTTTCGATATTTTCGAGGGTCTAAAATCTCAAATTTTGAAGCTCCTCGAGGAATAAAAAATAAAAGTAGTATATTTCGCTCATTTTTTATGGACAATTGCTACAACTTCTGTCCCACTATTTTCATATTCTTAATATACTGCATACAAATTTATTAAGCAATCGAAAATGATATGAACGCGCAATCATGCATTTAAATGGAATAATAATTGTTGCGGTATTGTAACTATTTTTGATTATATCGTTTCTAAACCCTTTCAATTAGGCTCTAATACTGCCAAAACAATATTCCTTAAATTTACTAGCTGCTTGCTCGTGCATAGCTTCTGGAATTTAGAAATCACTGTAATTATGTCCACTTTTTTAAAATGTGTCACAACTCTATCAATATATCATTAATTTCCCTATAAGTTTCAGAACTTCTTTCTTCATTTACTCTAAGATAATCCTATAAGTGTTAGAAGCATTGCTCTGATGAATTTACAGATATACGCAATTATATGATATTGTAGAATTTCTTAAATACCGTTTCTCGCTTATTCTCTTTTAGGCAAATACCGTTTACGTCAAACTTTTAGCGACATCGGGAGACTTAATTGTTAAAACAAGAGTGGGAAATTTATCAGATTATGGAAATGTGATTTACAGCAACTGAAAATATGACAAAGAGCCCCGCATTTTAAAGAAGGGTAGATTTTATTTGACATTTACTAGAGTAAC
The DNA here is from genome assembly GCA_030566855.1 of Tortispora sangerardonensis. Lineage (NCBI taxonomy): Eukaryota > Fungi > Ascomycota > Trigonopsidomycetes > Trigonopsidales > Trigonopsidaceae > Tortispora > Tortispora sangerardonensis. The sequence goes on along the minus strand of JAKUBJ010000028.1, from coordinate 48,409 downwards.
AAATATTTGTGCCTTTCACGAATGCGATCGTTTAAGCATTGGCTTTGCTGAAGTACTCCTTAGAAGCTTTGGGGTCAGCCTTGATGGTAAGATCACCCTCGTTCCAGTTAGCAGGGCAAACCTCACCGTATTTCTCAGTGAACTCAAAAGCGTCCAAAAGACGAAGAGACTCAGGAACTGATCTGCCAACAGGAAGATCGTTGACAGTAGCTTGACGAAGAGTACCCTTAGGGTCAATCAAAAAGATACCACGGAGAGCAATTCCTTCTTCGGGAAGCAAAACATCATAAGCCTTGGACAATGAATGGTTGCGGTCAGCAAGCAAAGGAATATTGATAGGGCCAAGACCACCGTCTTTACGAGCAACATTAGTCCATGCTAACAAAGAGTACTCGGAGTCAGTGGAAGCAAACAAAACTTCACAATTGCGCTTCTTAAACTCTTCAATGGCCTCAGAGTAAGCAATGATTTCAGTGGGGCACACAAAAGTGAAAGCCATAGGAATAAAGGCCAAAAGAACCCATTTGCCCTTGTATTGGTCAAGGGTTACTTCCTCAAATAAACCGTCTACGACAGCGGTCTTGGTGAATCCAGGTGCGGGTTGTTGAATAGAAGGCATTGTGTAATGTATTTATATGTTTTTGTTTTTTTCTATCAAAAATTGAGTGCAAAATATGATTGCTTATGTTATTGATAAAACTAAGAAGAAAGAAAAAGGAGATGTGGGAGAAGTCGCGGTTATATAGTGGAGTTCGGAACCAGGGGGGGCAAGGTGATGTATTAATCACTACCCTTTTCTGTGTGTAATAAATCAATTAGTAAGTTACCCTGTAGAAATAATCTTCCCGATTGTTCTATGGATTCCTCTATTAGTAAACCATTTTGTAGTCCAGATTAAAATAGATCAGTTAAAATGATTGGTTGTTGTTCTAAAAAGCCGCTTCTACTTGATCTAGTTAAGTGATTACTTTATCTTTTATCAATTATCTATTTCATTAACGTAAGAAGAAGTGTCAAGAAAGATGCTGTAAGAATTTGGTTTCTAGTCCACTTTCTTTTAAAGATCGAACCCATCAAGCCAAGTGAATTCACGAATAACATTAGTAGGATCAGCGTCATGAGAGCGACTTGATGTTTTAGCTTTCTCCCTTGGTGGACAGACGTGTTCCTCTGTCAATTGTGACCATGATGCATGCAATGTCTTTCGGCAGTTAGGTAAGACGGGAGCAGGAATCTGGTGGAGGTTCTCAAAGTCAATGCCGTCAAAGAATCGATGACTTTTGATTTCGGCAGCATCATCTTGCACAAGTACATAAGCAGGTGCTTTATGTATTACACCTGGCTTATCTGAAAACCAGGTCTGTATTTTGCCGTATGATCTAGAGCCAATTCTTTGACTTCGTCTCGACAGAAGGCGTTTGATGAATTCAACTTCGGCTGGTGAAGAGTATGCTTGTATCTCGTATTCCTGGTGATCTAACAACTTCTCTGTTCGATATTGTAACATCTTAGCTTGTTGATCTCCTTTATGTCGATTGAATCTAGGGTCATATACAGGGTTTCTGTTGTACCTGATTAAATACAAACACATACCAACCGACCAGTAATCTGAACGACCATCATAATAATCACCGCGTAAAGCCTCTGGGCTTTCATAACCAATAGTTCCCAAACGTCCAAAAACTGGGCAACTTTTTTCTGAACTTGAAACTGATCTTGATACTCCATTATGGTATCTATCAAAATAAGATACACCAAAGTCTGCAATTTTAATTCTTCCATTTCTATCAACTAAGAAGTTTTCTAATTTAATATCTCTATGAAGAATTCCTAAATTGTGCAATTCCTCCACGGCGTTAATCATATGTGCAGCATAATAGCATAATGTATGTTCTTCAATTGCATTGTGTACAATAAGATCGCCAATCACATCAATAACATTGCCACCTTCACATAATCCTAGAACGAAAAGGAGTGCTGTTTCTGTAACAAAACAAGCTTGAAGTTTTGCACTTGATTTTGTATTATCTTTTCGCAAACGGATCAGTGCTTTTTTCTCAGCTTCAAGTGCATTTAATTGAGATGTTCGCGTCAAGTTTTCTCTACGGACAGCCTTTATAGCACACAATCCACCGGTAGGTATAAACTTAGCCAATATGACTTTTCCAAATCCTCCTTCTCCCAAATCAGCGCCATAGCTAAAGTTCCTTAAACTCAAACTGGTAGGTATAGTTTTTGTGCGTGCTGAACTACCTTTCGTCAATGAAACAGGGGAAGGTAGAGGGGCTTCATTGTCAATGGCCTTCACTGATAAAGCTGATTCTGAAGTGAAAGAAGTTTCATCAGTATCAAGAAGACGCTCAAGCCCAGAACTATTAGAATCATCTGATGGTGACTTATCTAAATGCTTCTCCAATGAAGATTCTGAAAACCCAATTCTGTCAATACCACTGTAGGCAGAAGACCCATTTGAGCGAAATCTAGAAGCCAGTTCAGGTTTCTTAGAATATGATCCAATAACCGAGTGTCTTTGAGGAACAGCAAGAGAGGCAATTTCAGAGTCCAGATCGAGTATAAGAGGAGTCCTAAACTTTTGAGCTCTCACAGGAGACTGAGTACGGCTAGGTACATGCATATGCTTCTTTGATTCTTTTATTGCCATTTCAGGCGAGTTAAGAGAACGGCTAACAGGTACAGGAGTAATTCCTTCGTTTAAAGAAAAAGAATTGTTGCTTGAATCAGAATGTGGGGAACAGGAAGAGTCGTCGTGATCCTTAGAAGAGTCATCTATAGCAGAATCAGTAGCAGCGGCAGCACGCTTAGGGTCATTGCAGGCTTTTATAATATTTGAATCCCCTATAAGATGAGGAGGTGAAAACCTACGTCTCCAAGAACGCACCTGCATGGTCACACCGAGTAAACTAGTGATAAGAGGAGGAATGGTGACAAAATGGATTGATATCAAAAAAATAATCCCAGATCAAAACTCAGCTATTAAAGCTCCAAAAAGAAATTAATAAATTGTGATAAAGGTATCTGAGGGATATTGAAAATAACCAAAATGGGATCAATAGTAAAGCAAATCTTAAGCACAACAATACAGTGAAGTGTATTGAGGTGAATAAAAGAGATTGATTTGAATCAAAAACACAAAATCAAACAAACAAAATGAAGTGAATGTATGAATAAGAAAAAGAAGAAAGAAATGAAAACAAAGTGTTCTTTATAGATCAACATCATTGTGAAGCATACAGTTCTTATAAGCGCATATAAGAGACAGAGAAGAAAAGAATAAGAAAGGGCAGTATAAGGGCAAAAAGAAAAGGAAATGACAAACCAAAAGGGAATGAATAAAAAATCTAATTCCTCTAAAAACCCATTGATTTTGTCAAAAGTAGAATAATCGAAGGGTTCATTTGAACGAAAGCAGTAAAAGAAGTCCCCTGTAGAAGTAAAAATGCTCAAGGGGAGCACATACTAAAGAGGGTGGAATTCGAGTAATAAGTAAAAGATTGATCTTTATGTATCGCCCAAAAATAGGAGCGCGTATATTCAGCAATATAAATTCCTTAAAGTAAACAGAAATTAATATGTGAAATAGGTATAGGTATGCGAATCTTGCTTGTGGAGTAAAAAAGGAGCAACGTAACGACAGTTTAGAGGGTGATTCAGCGAGATAAACTTAAAAGAGCCTTTGCCAATTCTCAGTGGAAAACCTATCGGTTTCGTATATATAACCAACAGAATAAAAAAACTAGAAGTAATAAAAAAATTGTGAATAATCAAGAAAGTAAATAACAATACTGGTGACGTAATAAAGGAAAATGATGAATTACATACTTCTATGATCTGAGTGCCCTTAATCGCTCACCAAGACTATCTTCTTCTATTTCAGTAGGTTGTTCAACTTTAGCAGAAGGAGCATTTTGCATATTTTGTTTAAGTTCTAGTCCAGCTTCATCAGCAACAGTTTGCATTAAAAGATCAACTTCATCTTGTGGTGCAGAAACAGCAGCAGCTTGACCTGTTGCTCCTTCATAATATGATGTTGATACATCCAGATCTTCAAATTGTGTTTCAAATTTATCCATAATTTGTGATATCTTTTCAAGATTCATATTCTCCATTGCCCGATCCATACTTTTCACTACTTGTGCCATATTTCCTGTCACATTTCTCATAGTAACTGCTGTTTGAACTCTACTTGCTACTGAATCAATTCTAGACGATAATCTTAAAAGGTTCATTCTTTCTGATTGTTTTCTTATAACGTTTTCTGCATAAACTCTTGCAATATCCCCGTTGCCTTCTTGGATCGCTTTCTTGACTTTCTTCTTTTCTGATTCCATTTCTCGCCCCGTTCTATTGGCTTGTGATTTCAGCTGTTTAGCTGTGAATTTCAATTGAAATAATGATTTCTCTAATCCTGACATTTTGTAATATAGTAATAGAAGAGGAATGTTATTGTGAAAGATACAAGAAAAATGTTGGGTGAACTGATAACAATCATTGCTACCCTATACGTGTTGTACGTGCATTTTAGTACTACAACAGTACTGGAATATATGTAGGGCTAACTACGTAATGATCTTGAAAAATCCGGGGAAGTCCGCCAAATTATCGATACAATGTTCAGGCCATTCGTACATGCCTTAAAAAGAGGATCTCGTCATATTTCTGTCAAATCGCAAGCAATTGCTTTTAATGAATATGGTGATCCCTTAAAAGTTTTGAAATTGCATGAATATCAGATTAACAATGATCCTTCAAAGAATCCTGATTCTGTTCTTGTTAAATTTGTTGCCTGGCCTCTAAATCCTGCTGATATTAATCAAATTGAAGGCGTATATCCTTCTAAGCCTGTATTTACTGATAATTGCGGCGAACCCAATTTAGCAATTGGTGGTAATGAAGGTGTATGTGAAGTAGTAGAAGTAGGTAACAATGTTAAAGGCATCAGTGTTGGAGATTGGGCAATTATGAGAAAATTAAGTGTTGGAACTTGGAGAACATATGCTCAAGTAGATGCTGATGCTCTGACTGTTGTGCCTAAATCTGGAGAGAATCCTATTCCTGCTGCAACTATCTCTGTTAACCCTTGTACTGCCTATAGGATGTTAAAGGACTTCGCAGATATGAAGCCTGGTGATTTCTTTATACAAAATGGTGGTAATTCAGGTGTAGGACGTGCAGCAATTCAGCTTGGAAAATTATGGGGTTATAAATCTATAAATGTTGTAAGAAATCGTCCTAACATCGTTGAATTGACTTCTGATCTTAAGAGTCTTGGTGCCGACCTTGTCGTTACTGAAGAAGAAATAGGTAGTCGTCAATTTAAAACTACATTAAAAGATGCTACGCAGGGAGCTCCTGTAAAGCTTGCATTAAACTGTGTAGGTGGCCCTTCTGCAGCTAACATCTCACGACAACTCAGTAATGGTGGTCATCTTGTAACATATGGCGCCATGTCTAAACAGCCAATAATGCTACCTGCAAGCTTATTCATTTTCAAAGACTTGCATTGTCATGGTGAATGGGTATCTGTGTGGTCATCTAAATGTCCTGATGAGAAGAAACAAGTAGTCCATGAAATCCTAGATCTATACAAGCAAGGACTCTTCAAAGATGTTCCTGTAGAAGAATTTGTATGGACAGAATCACTTTCGGCAGAAGACAAGTTTGAACTCTTTACTAAGGCCTTAAAGAATTATTATGAAGGCGGACATAACAAGCAAATATGTCTTGTTAAATAGTTTTCACCTGTATATATGTGTTTTCCCCTCGAATTAGATATTATGTATTAGAATTATTTGCGCCTTCTCCATATCTTACAATTCTTTGATTAATTCAGCGACATACTGAGCAGCATCAAGAACAGTCTCATCTGCACCAAATTGACCAACAATGTGAATACCAATTGGTGCTTCACCTTGCTTATTAGAAGGAATAGAAATTGCTGGCAAACCTGCTAAATTAGCAGAGACAGTTAAAACGTCATTGACGTATGCATCAACTGGTGACTTTGATTTAGATGCATCTTCAAGTCTAGGTGCAGGTTGTGTAGTAGTAGGTGTTATGATAATATCTACACCATCAATAGTTCCTTTAGCAGTGTCTCCATGAAGTAAATTAGGAGCACGCATGACTTCATCAAAGTCCATTTGAAGTCTGCGACGAACTTTTAAAGCCTTTGCAAAATGACTATCATAAGCGCCAGCAGATAAACTATAAGTACCTAAAAGAATACGACGTCTAGCTTCGACACCAAATCCTCTTTCACGAGTAGCAGCGTACCATAAATCGGCATCACCGTAAGGAGATACATCAGGTTCTTCAGTATTACGATTTCCAAAACGAATACCATCAAAACGGCTAAGATTAGAAGAACATTCTGCAGTAGAAATGCAATAATAAGTAGAAAGAGCATGAGGAATTGTAGGAACAGAAACCTCATAAATTTCATGCCCACGTTGCCTAAGTGCAAGAATTACATTCTCCCAATTCTTGCGAACTTGTGGACTAAGATCACTAGGATTGCATTCAATAGGTATACCAATTCTGACTTTCTTAATATCAGAAACTTTTGTCTTCTCTTTCATCTTTTGACGCAAATCAGCAGGTAAACTAGTGGGATCGGATTCATCGACTTGATTAATAACGTTGAAAACTCTTGACACACAGGTCAAACTATTTGAAAGAATACCAACGGTATCAAGACTTTGAGCATATGCTACTACACCTACTCGTGAGATCAAACCGTAAGATGGCTTAAACCCGATAGTTCCACAGAAAGCAGCAGGGAGTCTAACAGAACCACCTGTGTCGGTACCTAATGAGAAATCGCACATATCAGTAGCAGCAGCTAAAGCGCTTCCACCAGAAGAGCCACCAGTAGTATGCTCATAATTAGGATCAATTTTATCATAGGCTGAATTAACAGTATGACCATAAATGGTATTAGTATTCATAGATCCCATACCGAATTCATCCATATTTGCCTTACCAACTACAACAGATCCAGCGTCGCAAAGTAACTTAACACAAGTTGCTTGGTATGGAGAATAATAATTCTGCAAAGAAGGAGATGCACAAGCAGTTGGTAGATCAGTTGTGCAAATATTATCCTTTATAACGGCAGTCATGCCAGCAAGAGGACCATTAGAAGCGATTGATTGCTGCAATTCTTTTTCAATCAAATCAGTTGATTTAACAGTGCCTAAAGCTTTAACTCTTGGATTGAGTTCAAAAATGTTTGTAATATGAGGGTGAATAGTTGTTCCAGTAGCCATTGTTCGTCTTAATTGATATTTTAATCCAGATATCATCTAAAAATTTTCCATCTATAAGGAAAAGATAGATCAATGTAAAATTAAAGAACACGAGATCAAGGGCTCTAGGTATTTAGTTTTCAATCAAAAAAGCCAAAGATACCGTGTAAAGTTAGAAATCAAATAAAAGATAACAAAGCTAAAGAAATGTAACGAAAGATCAGCTTTTTCTTTTGCTTTCGATAAAGAGAAAATTTATATGGTACTGGAACAAAAGACAAAAGACCCCTCTTGCTATTTATAAGAATAAATTTTTGTGCCCTTTTTTCTTCGTTTCCCCTCTATCCTATAAAAAGAACAAAAAGAGTGAAAAAAAAATTGTTTAAAATGTTAAACTTTTGTCAAGCAAAAAAAATGGTTTAAAAAATCGTTAGAAAAGAAGAAAGTCTACTGAAATAGGAAAACGACAAATAAACTGTTGCACGTCAAAAAAAAATTGATCCGATTAGTTTTCGATATATGGAACAATAAGATTCATTAATGAAAAAAGACTCCAATAAATGACCATAAAAGGAAAATTTTCGAATGTAACAGGGGTATATTAAATGAAAAAAAAAGCGGTCAATTGTTATGAATAAAAGCGGTCAATTGTGATGAATAAAAAAGCGATCAATAGTAATAAAAAAATGATATAATCGTTCCTTCAGAAAAAAGTTAGCCAGCCGCTACTCGCAAGTTTTGAAGAAGTCTCATTCAGAATATACACGATTTTTATTCCCATTTATCAATAGGATTTTTCTTAAATTCTTCATATAATTGCCAATTAAATACTGATACCTCTGTCTCATTTTCAATGCCATAATCAGCTAATGGCTTTTCAAGATCAGTGATAACTGTGCTTTCATCATCATCTAAATTTATTATCAAGTTCATTGTCTTTGTACCATGAGCTTTTGTATAAATCTTTACTGTATTGAATTCACTAACACATTGCTTATATGGGCGATAACCACCTTCAGAATGAATTTTTTCTTTAACTACTTCAAGTAACTTTGACCCTGTTAAAGAAGTCAAATCTATATTGTGAAGGATCATATTCTTTTCTGTTCTATATTCAAATGATTTTATTAATCTTACTGTTATTATAGCACTTTGGAGTGGCCTTGTTGTTGGTGTTAAAGGATTTATTTCCATCGTATATTGTATTGCGTTCAAGTTTGGTTAGTAAGAAGTTGAATGATTGTTTGCTTCTTGATGTTTTACTGATCTTCGCAACTATGCAAATAGTTTATTTAAATACACGTATGTCTTAAATAAGGTTTTTGTGATAATTTTTTTTTTAGTTTTTTGTCTGTAAGAGATCCTCACAGTTTTCTACATCTTTTGCACAGTTTTTGTCGCACTTTGTTGCAGTTTTCACTGTATATTGCTGTTTGTCACTGTCTTGTCTTTTGGTTACCTCTTTTTTACATATTAACTACATTTATGACGTTATACCCTATTTAGAAACTCTTATCACATATGGACGATCACTCTGTATTCATGAGACTCGCAGTCGATTTGGCTGAGCAGGCTTTAGAGAAAGATGAAGTGCCTGTAGGCTGTGTATTTGCTCTAGATGGTAAAATAGTAGCTACTGGTATGAACGATACTAATAGATCACTTTGTGGCACAAGACATGCTGAATTCTTAGGTGTCGAACATATACTTAAATCATATACAAAAGATATATTCAAATCAATTACTCTCTACGTTACTGTTGAACCTTGCGTTATGTGTGCTGCTGCATTACGTCAGTTAGAGATAAAGGCTGTTTATTTTGGCTGTCCCAATGATAGATTTGGTGGCTGTGGTTCTGTATTACCAATAAATGCTGATCCTGGCACTTTAAGACCTTTTAAAGTCTTTCCTGGCTTATATAGAGAAGAAGCCATTATGTTATTACGAAGATTTTATATACAAGAAAATGAAAAGGCTCCTGCTCCAAAAGCAAAGAAGAGCAGGCTTCTCAAAACTGATTTTGTGCCATTAGAGCTCGACAAGTATATTATTGACAAGGAACATATGGATGAAATACGTCTAGTAAAGAGACGTAAATCTGTTTCTTCTGAGATCTAACTATTGTGATATAAAAATACTAAGAAAATACCTAAAACAAAAGGGTTAATTCACATACACATACACTTCAATGACATCTATCTATATACTCCTTAATCTAAATTAGGTATACTTGATAACATCTCACCAACTCCTTTCATGACATACCAATGCCTAGAAAGTGGTCGGCGCCATTCCAATTCTGTATCAAACTCGTATAACTTGTGTACTGATGTAAATACCTGCTTATCCCCTTTAATACCAAGAACTGCTGCCGTTTCAGGATCATTCATAATACTCACAGGATCACCTTGATGTTGTTCAAGAAATTTCACGCATCTAACTGCCAATACTGTAGCATGAGTTCTATCAATGGGTGATGGCATCCCACCCTGTTGAACATGTCCAGGAATTGCCGTACGTGCTTCAAATCTGCCCTTTCCATCTTCTTTAATAGCTGCTGCAATAAACTCTGTAGTAAACAAAGATGATGATTTCTCATTTCGAATAATCAATTTACCCGCTCTATTCTCTCCTTGATCATTTGCAAAACTCTGCTTAATACGCCCAATATCTTCTGCAAGTGTCTCTAATGTTATTCCTTCTTCTGGCGTATACACGCAAACTGCTCCAGTAACAAGACCGGCATATGATGCAACATATCCAGAATTTCCTCCTTGCACTTCAACAACAAAAACACGTCGACGAGATGCTGACGCTGATTGCTTGATCACATCGCAATACTCTACCAATGAATTCAAACATGTATCACTTCCAATCGAATACTCAGATCCTGGAACATTATTAGAAATTGTTGCAGGCAAACATACCATAGGAATGCGCAGAGAAGGATAAAATTCTCTTGCCTTATACAACTGATGTAAGGATGCAAAAGCTTCAAATCCTCCAATAATTATAAGTCCATCAAATTTGTATTTTTGGAAATAATACGCAACCATTCCCATATCTACATCTGGCGTATTACGATTCGTACCAATCTCAGATCCACCCTTTGTAGCCCAGCTGTCCATATTCAACCATGTAAACTCTTTAACTGAGTCGTGTCTAACAAGTCCAGTAAATCCATTATAAATACCATAAGGCTTATGTCCCATAGCAAAACAATAAGTAGCTGCTGCTCTAACTGCAGCATTCATACCCCCAGCTGGTGCTCCAATATTAATAATAGCAATATTCAATCTCTTATCCTCTGGAACTTTATTCGCAGGATTCTCGCAATTATTAATAAGCTTGAAAATCTCATAGTACTCACGGAAATCAGAGTCTCTAAGAGATGCTGCTTTCTCAAAATCCTTAGCCTTGATAGCAGTAGCAACACTCTTTGTAAGTTCGACTGCTTCAACTAAAGGTGTCCTGCAAATCTTGTTCTCTCTCACAGTTATAACGGGAGATGGAGTATCAGGTGATGAGTTCAGAACTGCATCCACTGCATCGTATCCTTGAAGAGTGGCAAGCATACGATCATAGGCACAAGGAGGACCACCACGTTGAACATGACCAAGTGTTGTAATTCTACAGTCTAATTTCAAGTCATTAGATAAAACTCCTTGCACCATTGCGGCAGTTATGGGCTCTAAATTGTCATCAATCGCACCTTCTGCAACAATGACAACGGTTTTTCTCTTTCCTTTAGATCTGTGACGCGTCACAGTTTCGCACATCTCTTTAGCCCATTCAGAATGTGGCGTCGGCTTCTCAGGAATAAAAATATAATCAGCATTGGTAGCTAATCCAGACATAAGCGCAAGCCAACCACAATGCCTACCCATTACCTCTACAACAAAAGCTCTGGCATGTGATTCTGCAGTAGAATCAATATAATCAACCATTTCACAAATTCTAGCAAGTGAAGAGTAAGCACCAATTGTAGCATTTGTCTCTGCCATATCGTTATCTATAGATCCAACTAAACCGGCAATTGTAAGATTCTCTTTTCCTTTAATACTCTCTTCGGGAATAGCACCACTATCTACAAGTTCTTTCAAAAGACCAGGCCATTCAGCTCTAAATAAATCAGCGCCTGTCAAAGAGCCATCACCACCGCATATTATAAGAGCATCAATTCCGTTGTCAATTAAATTTTTAGCAGCTCTTAAACGACCAGCGCGTTCACGGAATTCTGCACATCTAGCAGTTCCAATAAGTGTACCACCTTCAGAAAGCCAGCCCCTAACATCTTGCCAGCCCATCTTCTTAATATAATTGCTTCCTCTAACAAGACCATCATAACCATCATAGATAGCATAAGCGTCACAATCTCTAAAAATTGCTGTTCTAACAACTGCACGAACAGCGGCACTCATACCGGGAGAATCGCCACCAGATGTCATAATTCCTATACGCTTCTTAGTTCCACCATGAGAGAATGAAGTAGTAGAACCTCTGGAACTAAGAAAACCTCTTGACTGAGATGGAGGTTGAGCGACCGGAATATTAGCAGAAGATGTAGCAGTAACATGTGCAGAAAAGCCAATGACATTGCCTAATGGATCAATTGCATATAATTCAGTAGGAAACTCAATGTTAGGGAACCCTTGCACTTTGGTGTTATTAGAAACAAGCATATCTCTAATTTCGGTCAATTTGGCTGATTTCAAAACTACATTAGTACATGCAGCTCTCCAGTCTGATATAGAAGAGATCGCGGGTGGTTCAATTGCATCAGAACCTAGTCGAATCTTTATAGCTATACTCGTCTCTCCAGATATAGCAACTAACCAAGACTCCTTTGTACTACTAGAGCTTTGTTCACAGGATCGGTGTAATGCTGGATGAGAAATATCCCATTCTTGAGATACTTCGAACCCAAGACTGTGGTAGAAAAGTATACTGTCATTATACTTTTTCTCACTGCTAGTGGCAAATGAAACAAAGGAAGGTGCATTTACAAGCCCGGTAGACATTATTTTCCTTGTAAAGTAAACAGATAAAGATCAGATAAAGAAAGGTAGAAGGGGAATAGAAAAACAGGAAGTTAATATTGAATCAGCGATTAAATCAACCATCCAATCACGTGAAATGTGGAATTAGGGGTATATATAACAGCAAACTCTAATGTAGATCATTCACAATTGATTCGCTTTTATCTAACTTTATTTAAGGAACACAAAAAGGTATGGAGAGTTTTTGTAACTGGGCACTCTCAGTTTTAAGAATACAATTGTCATAAAATCGTAAATCCAAATTTCTTTTACTAATATACATTTTTCATCCAAGCTAATCTTCATGTTCGTACGATAATCAGGGATGCACACATCGGTTTCGCTAAAAATCATCATCTGTACCGATCAGCAAGCCCAGTTCTCTATAGCATAATCAGTGATAAGGTCACGAACAAGTGAGCCACCATAAAACTCTGCATCTGGCAAGCCTTCAAACTTCAAAGCCTCTATTTTCTTCTCCATGTAGTCCACAAAGACAAAATCAACCTTTAAATCATCAGACGCTGAAGAAAGATCAAAATTTTGAGCAGCGTAAATTAAATTAGGAAGCTCGTACGTGGTTGTGCGACTGTGAATAATATCATCACCAGCATCACCAGCATCGTCTACTGTCACATATCCTGATGGATTATCTGGCTGAGGAATATATACAAGTCCATCTCGACGATATATTCCTCTCCTACTTCTGCCACTCTTCAGTGCTCGAGCTTCTATCACATCATTTGATGTTTCACTGACACCTGTAGTGTTCTTGAAATCGCTATCTAATGATAATAAAGTTTTCAAAATACTATTGGCTGTCTTGAGTGGCACACTTTCATAGTAGTACCAATTATCAACAAAAGGTGCAACTTGGTAAGTAACATCCTTTGTGTACGCACCACCATCAAGATGATATCTGAAATTTCCTGAATTGGCCATAATAATTCTAGGTAAATTGTCACGACCAGTGCTACCGTTCAGAGAAGGAAAGATTGTGTCAACAGCAAAGCTCAGTAAACTATTATTAGAAGGATAGGGAACCTGTGCTAAGTAATAAGCGCTAGGAACACATGCCAACTGCTCATCCAAATCATACTTAGAACGAAGATTAGCAATTTGGCTTCGAACAGCTTTACCTGTCTCAGTCAAATAGTCTTCATCGGATATTGTTTTGTTCACATGAAGAGCAAGCGTTTGTCTGTTAAAATCAAGGTATCTGCGCTTGAATGTATACTCATCTGTATCAAATCCTCCTATACTAACCCAACCCATGGTCTCACCATATCTACCGCTCTGTAAATTAGTGCATCTGTCATCAAGAATAACAAAGTCTCTGACATGCGAATGACCTCCTAAGAACTGGATCGGAGTATCGGGGTAAACTTCTCTAATAGCATCGTATATAGCAGCAGTTTCACTTTGATTTCTTGCAGGGATGTGAGTGTCAACAATAATAACATCAGGATATGGCTCCTCAAGTAAAGCTTCTCTAAACCAAGCCTGCTGAACTGAATCCTCGACATTTGTAATTCTAGAAACGTTGTCATTTCCGTCAAAATTGAATAAAAAGCCAAATGCTAAAACATTGCGTTTCAAATTCTCTGTTTGAAATTTTCTATACTTAGATGCAAACGTCACAAAATTGCCAACTTTATCATCCCAAATTTCAACATTTGCAATCAGAAACTTGTCATCGTAGAAATCGACCAGTCCTTTAATAGTATCATAAGTAACATTTCCAATGTATAATTCATGGTTTCCTAAAGTGACAATATCAGCTTGAAGATTTCGCCATATAGGAAGCATTTCTGCACCATGTGGGTTACTTGACTCACTGAGACCAGTTCCATCATGTTGGTCGCCAGAGTCCACGACAATTAAATCGACTCCGCGACTAAGTGCTTCTTCCTTTAAATGAGAGATAAATGAAAGATAGTCAGCCCAATCTGCAGTGTATAAAGGATTAGGCCGGCCGCTTAACCAAGAATGGGTATCAGTTGAATGGATTATATTTAACTCCTGCCATTGTATAGGGCGTAAGTTGTTTGCAGATGTTAGAGCACTTACAAGTGCAGGAGCAAGTGCCAATGCGTATTGAAGCATTTGTTTTGAAATTCAAAGTAACAAAAAAAGTGTTGAACTACAAAAACTGGGGCATGTATCCAATTTATACATTTCCAAGTATACAAGCCAAACAAACAATAAACCTTTGAAGATGACATACGGACAATACAAAAATAACAATCATGCTTCTAAATGAAGTATCCCATAGATAAATCTTTAAATGCTTAAAGACAGTTGTGAAGGAGATGTAACGGAACAAATGATCAAAGGCTATTCATTAACCACTTATAGAGAGGTACATTAATATATACAACTTCCATTAACTCTCGATCAGAATACACTTCAGATAAGTGAAGCCAGCCGCCGCATCTATCAATATACAACCATAAGAAAGAACTAATTAGAGCCTAGCAAATCACTATTCAAAAGAAATCTCAAAGGATGCAACTATAGATACTACTATCGCCATCCTATACTTTTATAAGTAGTGAGACACTCATTAAAAGCAGATTGCTGCGAAACCAACTATAAAAGATACTGACATTTTTAAGTAGCTTACAGCAGGCTGTGCACGTCGATTAGATATATAAATTAATCTTTATGCATCGCTTATCCCAGGAGTAATTATAATTAACAGTTGACTTAACTTAACGGTTTTAATTGGAATTACAATGTAGGTAGCAAAGAGGAAAAAATAGGATATTAGACAGGTCTTAATTGCTTAATATTATCGCCTTTAATTCACGTTAGAAACCGTTTACCGTCTAAATGAGAGCATGCGGAAATGTTCTATTCTTAATAGACATAGAGCCGAATGATTCAGATGTTAAGGTGAAGTCGTTTTCAGTGCTTGCAACAAGTTAAAAGTAAATCCATGTTCAAAAGACAAAGGCTCTACTATTCCGCGAAGACACACTAAATGTGGTTATGTTTTGTACGCAGTGTTAGGACATCCTTTATAAGTGTGTACGTACTGAGAGTTAGGTGAAGTAATTCTGGTAATGATTGTATCAGGACAGTCTAATTATGAATTATCAATAGAAATATCTGTAAGTTCATAATAGGAAGAAGAACTAGTTGATCAAACTGAGGGGTATGTGCTTTAACAAAAGCACTTAAAGAAAATAAAGATTGAGGAGGTTGCGAAATTCTACTATTTATATATCTAAGAAAATGCCGTACAAAGGTAAATGTATCCAGAAATCAAGGAAGTTGGTATATTCAAGCTAAAAGGAAAGTAACCGGTTATATTTTAGAGCTGTAACTAGAGACATCGGCTAACTAGAGACATCAGCTATTCGAAATACTTCATCATATTCAGTTGCTTGATTGTGCGGATAGTAATATTAGGCAAAAACAAATACAATGATTGATTAAATATGTGCAAACTTAAAGGATTAGCTTACCAAAACTTGAGTTCGTCAGGATGAATTTCTAGGAATCTACTGTTAGTTTTGTAATTGGCTGTTCGTTTATAAGAATAAAAATGTCATAAAATCGAAAATGCAAATTTCTATTACTAATATACATTTTTCATCCTAGTCAATCTTCACGTTCATACGATCGACTAGTACGCTCTCGTCGGTGTCTCTAAAAGTCATTATCTGCACCGATCAGCAAGCCCAGTTTTCTACGGCATAATCAGTGATAAGGTCACGAATAAGTGGACCACCATAAGCAGATGCCCCAGGTAAGCCGTCAACTCCTAAAGCCTTTATTTTCTTTAGCATGTAGTCAACAAAGATAAAGTCGATCTTTAAATCATCAGACGCTGTAGAACTGTCAAAGTTCTGTGTAGCGTAAATTAAATTTGGAAGCTCATATGTAGTCGAACGACTATGAGTGATATCATCACCGTCATTACCAGCATCATCTACTGTTGCATATCCTGATGGGTTATCTGGCTGAGGAATATATACAAGTCCATCTCGACGATATATTCCTCTCCTACTTCTGCCACTCTTCAGTGCTCGAGCTTCTATCACATCATTTGATGTTTCACTGACACCTGTAGTGTTCTTGAAATCGCTATCTAATGATAATAAAGTTTTCAAAATACTATTGGCTGTCTTGAGTGGCACACTTTCATAGTAGTACCAATTATCAACAAAAGGTGCAACTTGGTAAGTAACATCCTTTGTGTACGCACCACCATCAAGATGATATCTGAAATTTCCTGAATTGGCCATAATAATTCTAGGTAAATTGTCACGACCAGTGCTACCGTTCAGAGAAGGAAAGATTGTGTCAACAGCAAAGCTCAGTAAACTATTATTAGAAGGATAGGGAACCTGTGCTAAGTAATAAGCGCTAGGAACACATGCCAACTGCTCATCCAAATCATACTTAGAACGAAGATTAGCAATTTGGCTTCGAACAGCTTTACCTGTCTCAGTCAAATAGTCTTCATCGGATATTGTTTTGTTCACATGAAGAGCAAGCGTTTGTCTGTTAAAATCAAGGTATCTGCGCTTGAATGTATACTCATCTGTATCAAATCCTCCTATACTAACCCAACCCATGGTCTCACCATATCTACCGCTCTGTAAATTAGTGCATCTGTCATCAAGAATAACAAAGTCTCTGACATGCGAATGACCTCCTAAGAACTGGATCGGAGTATCGGGGTAAACTTCTCTAATAGCATCGTATATAGCAGCAGTTTCACTTTGATTTCTTGCAGGGATGTGAGTGTCAACAATAATAACATCAGGATATGGCTCCTCAAGTAAAGCTTCTCTAAACCAAGCCTGCTGAACTGAATCCTCGACATTTGTAATTCTAGAAACGTTGTCATTTCCGTCAAAATTGAATAAAAAGCCAAATGCTAAAACATTGCGTTTCAAATTCTCTGTTTGAAATTTTCTATACTTAGATGCAAACGTCACAAAATTGCCAACTTTATCATCCCAAATTTCAACATTTGCAATCAGAAACTTGTCATCGTAGAAATCGACCAGTCCTTTAATAGTATCATAAGTAACATTTCCAATGTATAATTCATGGTTTCCTAAAGTGACAATATCAGCTTGAAGATTTCGCCATATAGGAAGCATTTCTGCACCATGTGGGTTACTTGACTCACTGAGACCAGTTCCATCATGTTGGTCGCCAGAGTCCACGACAATTAAATCGGCTCCGCGACTAAGTGCTTCTTCCTTTAAATGAGAGATAAATGAAAGATAGTCAGCCCAATCTGCAGTGTATAAAGGATTAGTGCGTCCGCTTAACCAAGAATGAGTATCAGTTGAGTGAATTATATTTAATTCTTGCCATTGTATAGGGCGCAAATCATTAGCAGATGTTAGAGCCCCTACTAGTGCGGGTATAAGTGCAAATGCGTAATTAAGCATTCTTTTCGAAATATGAAGCAATAAAAAAGAGAAAGAGAAAGTCAATGAAAATATGCAATATACGCCCAATTTATATATTTCCAAGTGTGAGCCGACGAACACAAAAACCTGGAGATGCGGTTTGGACGATATAAAAGTAACAAGTAAACTTCTAAACGAAGAAAAGTATCTATAATAGAATAAAGGTGGTTGTAAACGAGATGTAACGGAGCAAATAGAAACAAACAATCAACAATTATTCATTTACCAGTTATAAAGAAATATTAATATACAACCTCGTTTATTTTCTCTGCAAGAATACACTTCAGAAAAGTGAAACAATCCGCGGCAGGTACCTATTTATATATGCGAGAAAATATATTAAGACCAGTTAGTATTTCAATAAACCACTATTCGAAACAAAAACTACTGCATGCAACTATAGATATCGCTACTTGTATCAGTATTAGAAAAAACCGTTAAAGCCAGATTGCTACCAAGCCAATACCAGGTGTAAGTTATCGATTTTTTAGTAGCTAATAGCAGGCTGTGCACGTTGAGGAAAGAGTATAATCTCTTTAACTATAATCTTTATTTTTTATTCTGCAAAAGCCGAACAAAAATAAGGTGCATAAAAAAAAAGAGAAAAACTTTCAAGAAAAAAGTTGACAAAAGTTGTCCTTATACAATTGTCAATAAAGCAAGTACTCTAAATTAGCATAGGACGATGATTTTTAACCTTTATTTCGAAGAACTAGTAAACAAAATATCGGGTCAAAATAACGCAAGTGCAGGATAGTTTAGAATCTACTATGACGATTAAGGCAATTAAATATTTAAAGGCCTTATTACTTGCAACTCTTAGTCTTTTTCTAGCTGAAAAGAAGACTTAATTGCGAAATAGAGACTTATCAAGCGACGAAAATGAGGAAGCAAATAGGACTCTGTTTCCTTAAAAAAATATGCACAGTAGCTATAAGAGAAAACACGATTCCTGTAACCTCAAATTGCCGAATTGACGTTGTAAGGTAGTACAGTCAGTTTAAAGACGGAAACTCAAAAGACTAGTCCTAGTCGAAGAATATAAGCTTAGCTTAAAGTTTTCCTATCCGTGAATGTGAATCGAGAACAGCAAATTTACTTCGTAAAAAGCTTTTTGGATAACCTTTATGTATGCGCAGCAGAAGCAAACCCGAAATAGAGTAGATCGTAATGGGATAAAACACTATCAAAATCTTAGGAGCAAGTTTTAGACTGGTGTGTGGGCCACACGGTTTTATTTTGGCTCTCGAATATCCTATAAACACTCTGTTTGCCAATGGTCAACCTTCTATAGAACAAAAAAAGCCAAGACAAAGCTCAACCAACACAGAAGTCAATGCTCACTCGTTCTTTATTCACCTTACTATGCGGAAATAAATTGCCTTCCTGTTATTAAAGACTGAAGTTTTGTCTAATTAGTCTCTGCTATTCAAAATAAAAAGATAAGTTACTGCTAATTAATTCTTCACTTGCTCGCTTATCTATAATTAAGAAGAAATGACTTATACGTAATTTATGACAGTTTATGCTGATCCTAAACTATAGGACTTAAAAACAAAACGCAAACCAACAAATGGCTCTAGCTCTTGCTTTTTTTGTGGGGTAAATGAAAGAGATATCAATGTGGCGTAGAAACGGCGCTTCAAGATTCTGTATGAAACAATTATTGAGTCAAAATCGGTTCTATAAAGAGTAATTAATAGGACAACAAAATGAAGATCGCTGGTCTTAGCTTTCTAGTCTCTTATTTCTTTGTTTTGCCGCTTATACAACTTTGACCTATACGCGCGTGAAAATCAGAGCAGTACTTAAGTTAAACTCTATACAAAACAAACCACTCCGTCAAAATTTAGGTGTGCTTCTCGTAGTCTTGTCTCTAATTATGAGCAAATTTTAGATGATTATGAATATTTTGAATAAGAATAATATAAAAAGATAAAAGAGTTGGTTTGGTCAAAGAAAGAATATGGCGCAGATATCCTGCACGTGTATTATTGATCTTTATATCCGGGTAAATCTGTAAATCTTAGATCTGATTGATATAATTATCAATTTTATCTTATCTTGTATCAAATTTAGATCTTACATATCGTATAGGATATTACAGATTAAATGATAATAAATTAATATAAGACATTTTACTCAAATCTATTAAGCTCAGCTTCAGCACATTGCCAGTTGTTCGCAGCGTATTGTGTGAGAAGATCTGATATATTTTCACCTCCGTAGAGTTCGGAATCAGAAGTACCTTCAGGATGAACACGTTTAATATATTTACTTAAGAATTCAATAAATACCAGATCAATTTCATCATCAGGGCTTGCACTTTCAAGATCAAAGTTATCTACAGAGTAGAATACACTTGGAAGTACATGTGAAGTTCTTGGTCCTCGAATAATATCATCACCGTCATCTCCAAGATCATCTGTTGTAGAGTATCCTCCAATATTATCAATTGAAGGAATAAAGATATAATCTGATTCACTGCGGCGTCCAATTTTAGGAAGTCCAGCAATAGTTACTGGTGTGTCCTTGCTCTTGAAATCTTGATTCAAATCAAGCAAACTGTTAAGAATATCTGTCACAGTTCCTACTGTCATATTCTCGTAATATAGCCATTCGTTGAAAAAGGGTGCAACTTGGTAAGTAGTATCCTCAGTATATGCACCTCCGTCCAAATGGTAACGGAAAGATTTGCTATTAGCCATGATGATTCTAGGCTTGTTATCCCGTCCTGTAGTTCCCTTAAGAGTAGGGAATACATGATCAGCCACAAGACTAAGTAAACTGTTATTACTAGGATATGGAACTTGTTCAAGGAAATAAGATTGAGGAGTACAAGCAATTTGGTTGTCAAGTTTATATTTCATTCGAAGCTGAGCAAGTTCACTTCGAACTTGTCTTCCAAGCGGGGTAAGGAAAGTAGGATCGGAGATAGTCTTGTTAACATGAAGTGCAAGAGTTTGACGATTAAAGTCCATGTATCTTCTAGAGAAAGTATAATCGCCAGTCTCAAATCCACCTATACTTACCCAACCCATTGTTTCACCATATCTACCACTTTGCAAAGCGGTACAACGATCATCAAAAATAACAAAATCTCTAACATGAGAATGGCCACCTACCATTTGAATTAAAATATCAGGATATACTTCTCTAATAGCATCATAAATTGCAGTAATATCACTATTGTTTCTAATAGGAATATGAGTGTCTACAACAATGATATCAGGAATAGGTTCCTCGAGTAATGCTTCTTTAAACCATGGCTCTTTAACAGCGTCAGCAGGTGCGGTAACCTTTGATGCATTAGTGTTGCTGGTGAAATTGAATAAGAATCCAAATGCAAGTACGTTTTTCTTCATATTCTCGGTTTGGAATTTACGATACTTAGAAGCAGCTGTAGCATACTTCTGTTCATTTTCATTCCACACTTTAACATTAGCAATAAGGAACTTATCGCCATAATAATTTGCAAGATTTGCAATTGTGTCATACGTGACATTGCTATCGGTGAGTTCATGATTACCAAGAGTAACAATATCAGCATTTAGTTTTCTCCAAATAGGAAGCATTTCTGACCCCTTTGGATCACTCACATCTGTGAGACCAGTACCGTCATGTTGATCACCTGAATCTACGACTAGTAAATCAACACCTCGAGAATTAGCTTCTTCTTTTAAATGTTCAATGAATGAAATATAATCACCCCAATCTGCAGTATAAATAGGATTCCAATGTCCATTTAACCAAGAGTGGGTATCAGTTGAATGGGCAATATTAAATTCTTGCCATTCTAAAGGTCTTAAAGTTGCTGCAGTTTCAGCTGCTGCAACTGCAGTTATTAATGCAAATATTTCCTTTAACATGATTCTGTTAAGTTGTAGATACATATGCAGATGTGGCTAAAACTTCTCTTTTTATACTGTAAAAAGTTTCACATATCGATTAAATCGATTATTGTTGATTTAAATTAGTGTGAATATACTTCTCCTGTACCTTGAAGTGTAACTTCCCCTCGAAATGTAGCTTATTTACTCATTTTAGATCTTGTGAAACGATGAATTAGTTAGGCTATAATCGAAAGTAGCAAATAACCATCATTGCACAAGTAATTAAAGACAACTAGCTGCAACATTCATCAAATGAACAAAAAATGCCGTATGATTAAGCTTAACTATTTTATGAGCCATTATCCTAGATAGATTACCATCTGCTTAACCATACCGTTGAATAGCGCTTTCGTTTTATAGGATAGAACTAAATTCTTTAAGTGTGGACGTTTAGCATATCGTGGAAGATCCCTTCCTTGTGACTGCTGAACTGGTGCAGAATTGTAACATAAAGCAAAACTATATTTTTAAACCTCAATTTTCGTCTACTTCTAAAACTGATAGATAGCTTGCTGTTTTGATTGGAACGCTTTGCATTTTGGTAATGGTAAGCAGTTCATTACAAGTTTGAGTCTAAGGCACTTTAATAATGAAAAAGCTATTGTATTCGTAAATTTTCATCAGCAAAGAAAAGCTACCTGAAAAATCTCTATGAAAATAGCGCAACCTTTTTCGATTTTCATACTCAAATTACCTGGCTCTCTTAATTTTAAACATGTTGCGCCGTAAATAGAGCATTCTCTTAAAGTTACTTGTGAACTTTCATCCAGGTACAGATAAACATTCTGGTAACCTCAATGACTTGTAAAGTAGTAATAATTTAAATACTAGCACTAATCATAGGTTCCTTCGTGCACTTATCTATTTTCGCCTTTCATACTTCTCCAACTAGAATGGCCATACTATTTATAGGATGGTATTATGAATAAAAGAATACTACTTGTTCCATCCATATTTCATTTAAATCCTTACTTGCACTAATCGTTAATAAACTCTGGCACTTGTCAAATTCTAGTACGTTGCTCAATATATACTCCACTAAACCTCAAGCGAGCTCTGACCTCCAAGATGATCTTTCATTACTCTAAACGCCTATAAAATCAAAAACATTTCATATACTACAGTAATACCCATATCCAATGATTTCTCTATCTGTTGGCAAAACACTTGTAATGATTACTTCAATCGATCAAGAAACTCGATACTCTCTGTAAATTCGCCCTAGATGCTAATATACCTTCCCTTCTTTTTCAGTATGTACGGCTGTTTGAGTTCTCGAATTATCAATTTTTTTCTCTTATGCTTTTCTTTTAATTTTTTTTATCGTAATCTTGACAATTTTCTATTGTAAAAAGATTTGTTTACTTTTTCCCCTTTTGATTTTTTATTTGTTTTAATTATAAAAAATGACCGTTGCAGCTCAAGCTCATTTTGGTGCTGCTACCACAGAAGTAAATAAGGTGTTTGGTGAGCCTTCATCCTTTGTAAAGAGATCAATTGAGCCAGTTGGACCTTACTTTCTTTCTCATGCCAGACGAGTTCTTAGAGGTCGTACTTGGTCAGAAGATGAAAAGCTCGAAGCTGCTAGAAATGTAAAAAATGTAGAAGAAGCTGAAGATGATGACCTTGTTGATGAACCTGAAGATCCTGATATGCTCGATCACGATCCTAAGGACTGGAAGGAATTAGATCTTTATGCAGTACTTGGACTTTCCAAGTTCAGGTACAAGGCTACAGAGGATCAAATCCGTCGTGCACATAGAAAGAAAGTATTAAAGCATCACCCTGATAAGAAGGCTGCACAAGGAGAACTTGATGATGATAGATTTTTTAAATGTATTCAAAAGGCCTTTGAAGTTCTTATGGACCCCGTTAAACGTAGACAATTTGACTCAGTTGATGAAGGAGCTAATGCTAAGCCATTAAATGCTGTTAAACCCACAGAAGATGAGTTTGTTTCTGTTTGGGGACGTTTCTTTGCTGCTGAAGGACGTTTTTCTAAGAGCCATCCTGTACCTGTCCTTGGAGATATGAATACTTCCAAAGAAGATGTTGAAAGATTTTATAAATTTTGGTTTAACTTTGATTCTTGGCGATCATTTGAATATTTAGATGAGGATGTACCTGATGATTCTGATAACCGTGATAACAAGAGACATGTTGAGAAGAAGAACAAAGCAGCACGTACTAAACGTAAAACAGAAGATGCCGCTAGACTTCGTAATTGCATTGAGTCTGCATTTTCAAAGGATCCTCGTATGAGGAAGTTCCGTCTTGAAGAGAAGAAGGAAAAAGAACGTAAAAAATGGGAACGTGAAGCTGAAAGTCGTCAAGCTGCTGAAGATGCTAAGAAGAAAGAAGAAGAGGAAGCTGCACAAAAGGCATTAGAAGAACAAAAGGCTAAAGATGAGCGCGACTCAAAGAAGAAATCAAAGGAAGCTGCAAAGAACGCAAAGAAGAAATCAAAGCGTGCTATCAAAGGTGCTGCCAAAGACACTCCTTATGCTACTGAAGTTGATTCATTAATCGAGTTATTAGATGACCTTCAACTTGCTGAAACTGCTGCAAAGATTAATGAAGGTTCTGACTCAAAATCTGTATTAGTATCAGTTGTACAACAATTGGTTACTGATGGTAAGACCAAGGAGGAATCATTTACAACTCTTTTGGCATGATATAGAAAGTTTATTAAGTCCAAATACTATATATTATTATATTATACTATTATTTCCACTTTACTTAAAGGAAATGTTAAGAAGAAGAAAAAGAACGACGATGTTTGAAAGTATAATTCATATACGCTGTATATGGGATACTTTCTTTTAAGTTTTTAGTTAGCAGGCTTTCTGCAAACAAAGAGCATCATAGGCGTAAAGATCTTATTCTTACCACCACGGACGAGATTAACAGCTGCCTCTTCAAGAGCATCAGCGACCTTGGCAGAACCGCGAGGAGCAAGATGAACCTTTTCAAGAGCTCCAACAGATAAAGTAGTAAAAAGTCTTCCGATCTTAGAGATACGGAAAACAGTAAATAAGTCAGTCAAAGATCTAACATACTTCATTTCACCAGCTAAAGGATAGTACCATGGAATGTCATCTTCGCGGTCAGCGAGATCCTCCTGGTACTCGATTTCGAAACCAACTTTCTTTAAAGCCTCGATAGCTACATCGACACTGTACATTTTAGGAATACCGTCACCAAGTTCAATACCATAACGAATGTCTTCGTGCTCTTTATTATTAGCATCATACTTATCAGTCATGACCCATTCATAAACACCAAAAACACCACCAGGTTTAAGAACTTTATAAATTTCACCATATACGCCTTCTAATTTAGGAGCGTGTACAGTTGCTTCAATAGCATAAACAGCATCATAAGATTCAGCAGGTTGTTCGATATTCATAAAATCGCCCTTAAAATAAGTGACTTGCTCTTCCAAGCCACGAACTCTTGAATATTCAGTTGCTCTTTCAATCTGATAATCATTGTTGTTCAAACCAACAACATTACAATCAGTAAAGGTAGCAATTTCACGTGCGGGACCACCAACACCGCATCCTACGTCGAGTACTTTCATGCCAGCTTGAATACCCATCTTATTCGCCAAGTAATGTTCGTGTCTTGCGAGTGCTTGATTATGTGCCTCGCCAGGATAATATCTACAAAAATGGAAAGAAGAACCCCAACCATACTCATAGAAATCAGTCACCAAATTATAATAGTGACGTGTTAAAGCAGCATAATCTTGCAAACGACCTTCTTGATCAGATTCATTTTCATTAGTACCTTTCTTCTTATTAAAGTACTGGAAGTAACGATCAGTAGCTGCTTGATGAGCTTCTTGGTCTTTGTTAATGAGAGCAGAGAATCCTTTTTTAGTTGTTGACTGTGAACCGTGCATAGCACGTGAAAACTCCAAATCTTGTGCTTTTGTGTCGGACATTTTTTTCGTTTTATTTTACTTTCTTTAATTTTTTTGTAACGAAGCGTACGAGGAAAGAAAAGATGAAAGTTAAAAGAGGAGTTTTAGCGATCAAATTCTACTCGGTTTTTCGCGATTAAAAAAACCCTGAATCCGGAATTTCCCATCTCTACTTACCGTGATTTGTTTTAAAGCGCGTAAAGTGATAGGGCTAAAAACTTTAAAGTAATCGAACTTCGTTCTCGAGAAGTAACTTGCACCTATTTCACCAATTTGATAAACTAGCATTCATCTCAAAAGATCATTCTTATAGCTGACCAATTTTAAATGGATCAATCTTCTCCGTTTAGAAGCCTTTTGAATGAAGTCATCTCTACTGAAACTTACTCAATACCTAAAGATCAAAGTACAGAAGTATCACTACGTTTACTCAATGTTATCATACGACAAGGTATTCTCACACTTTACGAAGACTCTCAAAAGTCTACCGCTTTATCAAATACCACTTTAGATTACGCACGTGATAGTTTAAAAGCAATTGTAATATTATGTTATAGAGTTCCTGAACTTTTGACTCTTACTCTACAGGATGAATTGGTTCCTGATTATGTCCTCATACGTCTGCTACCTTTACTATCTGCTGCTCAACCTGTAAGTTCTCTTTATGATGACGTAATTGATTCAATAAAAGGATTTTTGGCTTGTCTTGAATTACAACCTAAATTCCTAAACCAATTCACTTCTTCTTTATCTTTGCTTGAAACAAACCTTTTTCGAATCATTACTGATCTCAAATCTTTCTCGACTTTTGAAACTCCTGATTTTATCTTTAAACTACCTACTTCTACTAATTTTTCACAATCACAATTAACCTCTCCCAGAAGAGCATTGGCTGTAGCTTTTGCTATTCTTGATATTCTTACATGCCCTTCACAAAATTCAAGATCATTCTCACCGTTGTTCAGAGGTCGGTACAATTCTCTTTGGGTCTCAGTTTGCTTTTATGACTTATGGGTTTTGTTAGATAAATGGTCTCCTTCATTTATATTAGACTCGTCTATTTCTCGTTCACATGCCCTTATTCTACTATCTAAATTTGTTAATGACGCTCCTTCAGATTGGGTTTCTTTTGTGTGCTCATTCTTATCACAATATCTTTCTTCTTCTCCTTCTTGGCCTAGACAATGCCAATCGAAATTGGTTAGTCTTTGTATTCAACTTTGCACTGTTTTGGTAGCTGATAATTCTTCTGCAATTCAGTTTCGATCAATTATATCTGGAACTTCTAGAAAACTTCGCTCTATAGTATTTCAAGAACCTCCTATTGATGATTTGATTCAAGTCATATTTTGGCTACCTCCTGTTCTTGATACTCTTTACTCAAATGGAACTGTTCCTCCTAATTCTTTTAAAAATGTTGAATTTCAAGCTCTTTCCAGTTCTATAGAAACTTATGTTACCGCACTTCAAACTACTCGTTTTAAGAATTCACAGGCAAGTCAGTCTTTTGTTACTGCTAAATCTACTCAGTTAAGTTCACAATCAACTATCGTTGTTCCTATAGATGGGATCATATCTGAAATTAGGAGAATCCCAACACTTTCTGATATTTCTTCTATATCTTCCCTTACTACTTATCTAGAGTCTGGAAAGTTGAAAAATCTTGATTCGCTATCAAAAGCAGACTTAATTAAACAAATAGGTTTGTTTGGCTGTTCTATGTCTGAGTGCTTAACTTCTGTGCCTAAAGTAACTTGCAAGTACTGTGATGTACATCTACTTCAACGTTCAACTCTTCCTAATAGGTACATAGAAGACAAATCTGTTATTGAAATGTTAGATACTCTTATTGCTGCTTTTGATTTATCTACTGATCTTGTAAAGGCTTTGGATAGACTCTTGTCTCATCTTGTTGCTCCTGATTTTAATACATCTGCGATTGCTAAATATCTTCTCAGAGCTGTAAAAAGTCCTGATAGACTTTTACGCATTTCTTCTATAAAGGTGATTGTACATTTTATTGATCAGCAAAATAGTATTTCTAGAGATAATTCTGCTAAGGTCATTAAATGCTTCAACGAACTTGAATCGAGTCCTGTACCTTTCTCTTTTAAGACTGAATGTATTGCTTCTCTTTGGAGTCATGTCGGTGAGGTCGTGGAAGGTGAACCTCTTAATTTGATACTTGTCAAGCTTATAATGCTCTTGGGAAGTAGTAATGTATTTTCTGTAGCAATCGGAAGTCATGAGCTTTCAAGACTTGCAGAAGCTAGAAGGATATCTCTTTGGAATCTATTAAGTCAATTTTGGTCTACTATTTCATTAATTGTTGTTAAAGATATGCAACAGCAACCTAGATTATTGAAATCTCTTACAGATCTATTGGAAATTTCTCCTGACGACTTTCTTAGACGAACTCAAAGATATACATTACCATACTTAATTGTATCGAGAGATGCGAAGTTATATACAGCAATTGCAACGGCAAGTGGTAAATCTTTGGTAGATTTGTGCTGGCAGAATATTGTTCCTATTCTTACCATTTTGCTTACTCTTCCTCCTCCTGATACTGAAATCTCAGCTTCTCGTCTTTTATCAGAAGTTTCAGATGCATTTGAGTCTATTGATTTGCCTAGAATGATAAGAGCTGAAGTTATAACTCTTACAGCTGCTCTTCTTCAAATGTACGACTATGAAATTCCCAAAGGTGCTGCTTTTAATAAAAGCGTCGATAATGCTATATCTATTGTTGTACGCGCTCAAGGCAAAGTTGAAGGTGATGTGGATTCTAATACTATATCTAAATTCTTTGAAGATACTATTTTAGGCATTGTTAATGTCTTTTTATCTGATTTAAAGATTCAAAATCAGTATAATAGAAAGTTTAAATGCATATCAGGCTTGAGATATTTAAGTGAATTGGCTGGAGAAAGTGTAGGAATTGCTATTCCTCAAATTACAAGCTGCTTTATCTCAACTATATCGGACTCAATATTGACTTCTTCAGTGTTAAAAGCTTGGAAGACTCTCATTAAATGTGTAGGCGATGCTCACATAGAGGACCTTGTTGATGTTACTTTCACTGTGATTGTTCATTATTATGACAGCTTTTCGAGTGATCATAAGCAACTTGCTGAAGATTTGTTGGGATACATTTTAGCCAATAGGCCTAACAATGAAAGATTTCTTCCAAAAGTACCTGAGCTATTGAAAGAAAAGCTGTCTAACTATGGTTGCACATTTGAAGAAGGTGATCTTTCTATAATTATTAAAAGAGCATCAAGTGAGAATCTATTAGTTACTCAGTCTGCGCTTTTAGAGCTTTACGGACTTCTTCTTGAGTCACAAGATACTATTTATGAAAGTTTTTACTCTCCGGTTCAGAAGTTTATTTCTCGCGTATGTGAGTGTTTATTAAATTGTTTACGCAGATTTAAGAATACTGATTCTACTATTCCTGAACTTGTTTGCAAATGCTTTGGAATTCTTGGTGCTGTAGACCCTTACAAGGTTCGATTAGAAATTCATATTGATGTACCTACTTTACGACAGGTTTTTCATGATTTTGTTGAAGTACAGAAGTTTCTGATATATTTTATAGAAGAGTATTTGGTCTATACTTTTCGTTCTATAACCGACCCTGTTTCACAAGGTTATTTAGCATATGCTATGCAAGAATTTTTAAGAATATGTGGACTTTCTATAAATGTACTTTCTACTTGGTGTGACTCAAGCGCGAAAGTCATCTGGGATTCTTTGTCGCCAGTTTCTCAGTCCACTCTCACACCCTTTTTGAATTCAAAGTTTACTACTCCTAATAATGATGAAATGTTTAAAGAGTATCCTATATACAAGCCAAACTTGGTATACAGTGACTGGTTACGATCTTTTGTTATGGATTTACTATCTCATGTTGAAGACCCTAATTTAGGAGATCCACGAGTTTCTCAAATATTCTCTGTGTTTAGGAAAGTTATATATGGTCAAGATCTTTCTATTCCTAGATTTTTATTGCCCTATATTGCTTTATATGGAGTCATTAACTTTCCTCGAGTTTGCTCTAACGTCATTACTGAAGTTTCGACTATTTTGATGCATTCTCTATCTTCTGAAAATCTTATGCAGAAGCAGTCGTTGTTATTAGCGAGTCAAGATGTTTTTAACATTGTTGACCACTTCACTAAATGGTATAGACTTTATTCCTCATCTGCTAGAGCTAATACTGATATTAGAAACCAAAGAACAAACACAAAGCCAGTCAGAACAGTCTTAACACATATCAAGCCTGCAATTATGGCTACAAGAGCTTATGAATGCGGTGCCTATGCAAGAGCTATCTTTTACTGGGAGCAACATATTAGATTGTTTACTTTTAGTGATTCCATTGAAGACAAGGCACTAAAGGATGATCTATACAGAAGGCTTCATGAGCTTTATGGAAATATTGAAGATCCAGATGCACTAAGTGGAATAGCTATTCTTTTTCCTATTGTGAACCACAAGAGTTTAGATGAGGAAGAAGAGACAAAACGAAAGATTGAAACTTGGAATCAGGAAGCTCTATTGCATAGAAAGTACCGAAGATGGCCACGAGCTTTAGCGTGTTATCAATCTGCTTTGGACTTGAAACAGGATTCAAGTGTTTATAATATGCTTACTTGTTTGAAGGATGCTGAAGATTTTGCTACTCTTCTTGAAAAGCTTAATGTGGTCAAAGATATTAATTTGAATTATATTCAGTTAGGAGTGGAAGCTTCATGGAGATTAAACGATTGGGAGAAGCTGAACTACTGGTTAGAAAAATCTGAGATATATTTGGTTAAGAATGGATTAGAAACAACGTTTGAAATAGAGGTTGGGTACCTTCTCCATACACTAAAAAAACGTGATTTTGTTGATTTCTTAAATCATTTGAATATTGCACGAAGTCAAGTATCAAAACATATTTCTGGTTCATCTCTTTTTGAACTGAGGGACGAGATGGTGAAGCTGCATGCATTGCAAGACATTGAAGCATTTGCATGTATTGTGGATTCCAGATACGATACAGAAGAAGATACAAAGATTCTTAGAAGGCTTGAATATATTGGACGTTCTTGGGCTCCTAGATCATTACTTATGTCAGTTCATAGATCATGTCTTGATGCGTCGTTTTCTAAAGAAACTTCTAAATTGTTCATAGGAGAACGATGGCTTATGCACGCGAAGCTGGCAAGGAAAACTTCTGAACCAGAACTAGCATATAGGTATTTATTGTGTGCGGAGAAGTTTGATTGTGCCAACATTGATATTGAGTATGCGAGACTTCAGTGGAACGACGGACAGCTTAGACAAGCTATCAAGCATTTGTCTAATGCTATTTCAAATACGAAATCTGATTCTAAGAATCTTTTGCTGTATGCTAAATGGTATGACAATTCAGGACAGGGATCAAGTGATAAAGTACTTGAGAAATATACGGAAGCATGCGCTGCTGATACCAAATATGAGAGTGGGCATTATCATTTAGCGAAGTACCTTACTAAGAGAATGGAAGCGGAACAGTGTTTACCTTATCAAGATAGAAGTCAGAATAGCCTTTTTGGAAAAGATATTGTACAAATTTGTCGATCTTATCTTGATTCTTTGAATTGCGGTACGAAATTTATGCACCAGACTATGCCCAAACTTTTGACATTATGGCTTGATTTTAGTGAACAGATTGATGAATATGAAAGTCGTGCTAAGTCTAAAGGATCACAAGAGCTTTATGTTTCTGTCAAGAATAATGTGCGATCTAATGAACATCAATTATTGAAGTGGATGCAAGATGCGTTCAGGCAGATTCCAAGGTATATGATTTATAATTCATTGCCTTACATGATTTCCAGAATTTGTCATAAATCCAAAGATGTTCGAAGCATACTTTGTTCTGCTATAGCTAATATCATAGCATCTTATCCTCAGCATACTATGTGGCAGCTTATGGCAATAAGGAAATCTACAGACCCTGAAAGAAGAAATGAAGGTGAAAGTATTTCAAGAAAGATTATGAGGCGGAAGAATGTTGATGGTATTATGAGATCCGCTGCCGCACTTACAGAAGCATTACTACAGATTTGTAATAGAGTTATCCCAGATGGTACACACAGAATGACTGTTGCAGAGTTGGGATTTAATAAATCTATACTTCCGTGTCCTTTGGTTATGCCTATTCAAAAGCAGGTAAAGATTTCTGTTCCTGAAAAAGCGATCTCTATTGATTTTGATCCTTTTCCTTCTTCTAAGGCAACGATTGAATCTATTTCGAACAAAGTACAGATTTTGTCATCATTAATGAAACCTAGAAGGATTACCTTTGTAGGTACAGATGGTAAAGAGTATTCATTTTTGTGCAAGCCTAAGGATGATTTAAGGAAAGATTCAAGAATTTTAGAAGTTACAGAGACGATGAATAGGATATTTGCAGATGATGATTCGGCCAGTTCAAGACAATTGAATATCAAGACTTACAGAGTTACAGTGTTGAATGAAGAATGTGGACTTATTGAATGGGTTCCTAATATGAATACATTGAGATCATTGATTAATGACATTTATATGCAAAAAGGGCTTGATATTGATTATTCCTATATGAGGGAGGTGTTTAAGAAGAATGCACCTGAACCTGGAAAACGATTTAAAGAAGAAGTTTTAAAGAAATACAAACCAGTTTTACATGAGTGGTTTTTAGAAGCCTTTCCAGAACCATCAAGTTGGATGTTAGCTAAGAATAGGTTTACGAGAACTTATGCAGTTATGTGTATGGTTGGATTCATTTTAGGATTAGGCGACCGTCATGGAGAGAATATTTTAGTTGATCATAATACTGGCAGTATTATGCACGTTGATTTTAATTGTTTATTTGATAGAGGATTACTATTGGAGCAACCAGAGATAGTTCCATTTAGATTAACTCAGAACGTTGTTGATGCATTTTCAATTACAGGGTATGAAGGCACATTTCGAAAGACTGCTGAGATTACAATGAGACTTTTAAGAGAGAATCAGGACCTTTTGATTAATATTCTTGAGTCATTTTTACATGATCCAGTTGTTGAACAAGCGGTAGGTAAAAAGGGAAGAAAAAAGCCTAATTCAGGATTGTCGAATGCAGAAGAAGCACTTTTACGACTTAAGAATAAAATTAGAGGAGTACCTGCAGGTGGACCTTTACCTCTAAGTGTTGAAGGTCAAGTTGATCAACTGATTCTTGAAGCTACAGACATAAACAATTTAGCAAGAATGTATGTTGGTTGGATGTCATTTTTTTAATGTTATTACGCAAACTTTGTGTGTGGTAAGTGTAATAGAAAGAGAAGAATATGGTTGAACTGGATTTGACGACTCTAACAGTTTGGATTGCAAATCTGACATTCTATCGTGATCTAGAACGAAATTAAGAATATTTAGAAAATTCCTTATTTCTTCTACTAACGTTCTGCTTTAGAGTATACTTGTTGATTTTAATATCTCGATTTTTCTTTAAAAAATACTAGAGATTTTCTCCAATAAACCAGGTGTTAAGAAATACGATGAATGAAATGGTGAACTTAACCCGTATGAAACGTGCTGCACTAAAATTTAGAACTTAGCTTCACCAACTTGTTTTTCTAGAACAAGTTAACGACAAATAAGGTGGTACTAAAACATTAAAGTGCCTAGAACTCATTTTTAATTATGAGTTGATTTATCATTAATTAAATTAACGAAGTACGGCTTTAATGGACGATAAAAACATCTCATTATAAGATAGAACGTTGTTCCTTGATGTGATAACCATTAAAGAAAAACCGGTGCGTCGATCTTAAGACTAATCGAAAGCCTTTCGGTTGACATGATCTAAAGAATTGGTTCAAGTAATATTGTTGGTTAATAATGTAAAACCACTTCAACTGCTTGAATGGTTTAGCATATTGCCAAGAATTTGGAAATTTCTTGATCATCAAAATTTGCAAAAAGTTGAATCGACTTCAGAATATATAAACATCAGAATAATTATTTGATGTTTTCTCATTCAATCTTAGAAGCATTAAATTTCAAAAGCATGAATTCATTTATTCAAATTCTAGCATTAAGCATTATTTCAGGCAAAGTATTTGGCGCTGCCTTACTTAGAGATGACTTAATTAATTCCGCTGGTGTTACTTACGCTGATGCCAAACCCGAAGGTGTTACTTATGCTGAAGGTGTTACTCGCAGAGGTGTTACTTACGCTGATGCCAAACCCGAAGGTGTAACTTATGCTGCTGGTGTTACTTACGCTGATGCCAAACCCGAAGGTGTCACTTATGCTGAAGGTGTTACTTACGCTGATGCCAAACCCGAAGGTGTTACTTATGCTGAAGGTGTTACTCGCAGAGGTGTTACATACGCTGATGCCAAACCCGAAGGTGTCACTTATGCTGAAGGTGTTACTTACGCTGATGTCAAACCCGAAGGTGTTACTTATGCTGAAGGTGTTACTTACGCTGATGCCAAACCCGAAGGTGTTACTTATGCTGAAGGTGTTACTCGCAGAGGTGTTACTTATGCTGCTGGTGTTACTTACGCTGATGCCAAACCCGAAGGCGTTACTTATGCTGAAGGTGTTACTCGCAGAGGTGTTACTTATTCTGCTGGTGTTACTTACGCTGATGCCAAACCCGAAGGTGTTACTTACGCTGAAGGTGTTACTCGCAGAGGTGTTACTTATGCTGCTGGTGTTACTTACGCTGATGCCAAACCCGAAGGTGTTACTTACGCTTAATCTAAGTCAAAAAAAGCAGATTTAATCAACTATCTGCTAAAGTTGGTTTGAGCTGGCAGATGTTAAAAGGTCTACAGGTATTACAATGTCTCCATCTAGTGCAATTACTTCACTTGCATCCTCTAGCTATATTCAGCCAACAGTCTATTGTATTCTACTCGGCGAGTGAATACAAAGAAGATTTTAAAAATAGAAAGAAATTAGTAAATAAATTATTATATTAACTACATTCTAGAAGTCATGCTTAGCCTATGAAGTAGATAACCGTTATAGATCCTCCACAATAAACCAGTGTAAAGGCCAGTTTTTCTAACTTCTGAACCTAACTAACCGGTTACGTAAAAGCACCCATGTTGGAATCGCTTTTTCGTTGGCTCTACAATGGAATATTGAACGTATCCATCTTTTAAACCCCATTTAAATAGAGACATTTTGCAGTTTTAGAAATTTTAAATGAGATATTCTGTCGTGATATAAAGGAAATTCAATGCATTTGAAATCTTCTTCATCGTATATCTTACAACTAAAGAAACATCATCCCCCTATCAGTCTTTTTATCATTATGGGATATACCTCTTTTATCTTATTACATAAAAGCACCCATCGATGAAAGCCTCGAATAATAATTAATACCTCTCGGTCTTCACTTTAGCGCTAAGAAGAGTAATGAAAGAGTCTTTATGTTAGTTGATATTCTAGGCGGTACTCAGATTCTAAAGATCAACTAGTTGCAACTAGCATGATCGAAAGACTCAGAAATTTATAAGCTACTAGAATATTTTATTAAACTTGGCCTATAGAAGGTCCCTGCCCTCTAGTGGTGGGTTTTCTAAGAGATATGGATGAGCGATATTTTACAAGATTAGGTGTGGCAGACACTAAAGCTGAGCGCTTTCAGGTACTTAACGGTTATTTTCATTAGCATATAGTGCACGGTTGTTCTAGAACTACAACTATAGGATAATCGAATGCCGTCTTGATGCTATAACTTAGAACCATTTTTTAACTAATTTTGTTGGTTGATACTTGAATGCCATAGTCAACTGTCGAGTGGTTTTGAGATTGCCAAGAGCCTAGAAATGTTTGGTGGAAATTGGCTTCGCCAAATGGCAGATAGTGTGGAGATGAAAAGTTTTAATCTCAAGAGTATATAAGTAATCGAGAATGATCCAGTATTGAGTGTATCATAAAACTATTGCCAAAATGAAATGGCTTCTTAAATTATTCGGACTAGCTTTAACTCTTAACAGAGTGCAATGTGCTGCTATGCCTCAAACTGAAGTAGAAGAAATCGATATATTTGAACTTACTCAAACCTTGATTGCAACTGATGAAGAAGCAGTTTCTATTCAAGCGGACAATTCTTTACCAAAGGTCAAGTGGGTGCAATTATACCCAAATGATGACCTTCCAGGAGTAGAATCTGCCAATATTGAGAACGAAGTACTTCTTAGAGATTTCTTTTTAGACTTCTATGCTGAAAATTACCCACCTCTTCCAATGAAAGAAGTACTGAGCGCAGCGATCTCAGCACAATTGGGAAGAAATCCTTGTCCTACGAATGAAACTAGCAAATATTATCTGTACAATGACATTGAAAAGGAAAAGCCAAAACTAGCCATTCTTCCACAAATCTTAGGTGTAGGATGGCCTGGATGGTATCAAGCTTCAGAATGTATTTGCAACAAAGATAGTTTGACTCCTATTACGAAATCAGTCACTAGTAGGATGGACTTTAGTTCAGCTCAAAGTTGGTCACATTCTAAATCTAACGAAGTTTGGGGTTCTTTTTCAGGTACTCTATCAGCAGGTGTAAAAATTCAATCATCATCTTTACAGACTCGTGCAACTAGTAACACGGTTTCAGACTCTGTCACAAATAGTTACACTTTTCCTGCTCAGAATGTAAGTGTTCTCATTGCTCGACGTGCAATGGCTGTGGTGTGGGCAGAAGAAGTATATACGTTTCCTGTAAAATTTACCAACGTTTGTGTATTGAATAGTTACTTTCAAACTGCATGGCTTGATACTGGAAGGTATAATGTTTATCAATTGCCTATTGAAGGAGATCAGTATCTCGCTATGGCGATGCTAACAGGGCCTAAAGCAGAAGTAGTATGCAAAGAGCAATGCGCAATGGATGATGATTTAGTAACGGATACTGAGACTATTGACATAAATACTGAGTTGAATGATATAACTGCAAAGGATATTATTCTATTGAGTTTAGATGGAGAAGAGATGGAAGCATCAGATGTACAAAATCCATTGGCAGGAGATGGTTCATCTGCTACTGCTACTGTTACAGGTACTCATATGTTTCTTCCATCTTGGGCACCTACATATATTCAGTCTACAAGTTATTCACAGCCTACTGTTTCGTTGGTATTCAATTGAAGTTTGAAACAGCTATAAGAGTATATACGCGCATGGTTAATGATTAATGAACTACAACTAAAATAACAAGCAGGAATTGGTGTTTTAAAAAATATATTAGCGGTACTGGACGCATGAGATCTAGTACTTTAAACAGCATATGGAATAGGTTATAAAATTCTTGCATTTTTTTAAGCACTTCTAAACAAATTAACGCCAGTGTAAGCTACGTATATGTGAACGAAAAACTATGTAAAAGTGTTGAATTTCCTATTCTGAATATGGCGTTCAATACCCCAAATGTAGCTACCAATGGAGAAATTTGCTGGACAATGACAGCCACTTATAATCACTGTGCTGATTAGTATTTGAATAAAGGTAAAGTTTACCAGACAAAAGTCCATGCATGATCATATAAGGGTAATGAATGTGTATATAATAATGGAAAGCCATCTCTTATAGAACGGAACAAGAGACGACATCATCTTAACAAGATAGTGATCAAGTCTTAAGGATTGATACTGGGCTCACATACAAAACTTTACATCATAAAACACAGGATATCCTAATAACAATATCTACTATAAACAAAGTATATTTTTATAGGATAGTCATATTCTTGTTTTATGTGATTAGAAATTATCTTATACTCAGTATTACCAGTAAGCTGTGTCTAACCCTGCTAGCTCCAACAATTTTTCAACTTCTAAACCAAACTAACCAGTTATATAGAAACATGCATGTTGGAAAATTTCTTTTTTCTTTAATTCTACAAAAGAATGTCGATCGCATAAATTATATCTTTTAAACCCCAATTAAATAAAGAAATTTTAAAGTTTTAAAAATTTTAAATTACATATCCTGTTAAGGTGTAAAACGGATTCGTAATGTTCGAAATACTCTTCATAAGCGACATTTTATGATTAGGTATCTCCCCCTCACGATTTGCCTTTAGTAGTATGCGAAGTCAAAGTGTCCCTTTTTCTGATTTACCACAGGAGACTTTTTGGTATTATTCTTCGTTTTTAGTATTGCTCAAAAGTTTTCATCGATGGAAACTTGTAGCATAGTTATTACCTCATATAGGACTGCCGCCTTGAACGCTGAGAGGAAAAATGAAAGACTCTTAATGTAAAATATAGCATAGTCCATTTCTGGCGTGTAATCAGATTCTAAGGATCAGATAACCGTTAAATTAGTTGCAACTAGCCAGATATAAAGCCTCGCTAGTTTATAGGTTGCCTGGACTTTATGAAGTGTAACCGTTAGCCTATATTAATGGTCTGGTATGAGGCCTTTTTACAAAAATGTATGTGGCATTCATTATAAACTCATTTCCTTCAGGTACTTAACGGCTATTTTCATTAATAGTTGTGTACAATTGCTCTGAAACTACAATTATAGGATAGACTAAAGCCGTCTTGCTGCTATTAAGCTATGGCAACTTTTCAACCATTTCTGTTGGTTGATTTTGTAGTAACATATTTAACTGTTGAGTGGCTGTGGAACCGACTTTGACTCCTCGCAGACTGTCTGGAGAAGAAATTTTTCAATCTCAAAGATATATATGGGATAAATAATCGAAGATGCCCCACTATTCAGTGTAGCATACAAGATACTAAAAATATGAAATGGCTTATCAAAATGTTTGGGCTGGGTATAGCTCATCAGGGAGTGCATTGTGCTACGATTCCTCAAACTGACGAAGATGGTATCGATTTATATGAACTTACTCAAATCTTGATCAAAACTGATGAAGAATCTGTTTCCATGCAAGCGGATAGTACTTTGCCTAAGGTCGAGTGGGTACCATTATTCCAGAACGATAATCTTCCAGGAGTGGAGTCTGCCAGCATTGAGAATAGAGAGATTCTTAAAGATTCTTTCATTAACTATACTGGAAATTTTTCAACTCTACCAAAGAAAGAAGCTAACCTTGGCCCTAAAAACGAATCCAGCAAATATTATCTGCACAATGATATGAAAAAATGCGAAGCCAAGAGTAGCAATTCTTCTGCAGGTTCTAGGTGTGGGAATTCCTGGATGGTATCAAGCTTCAGAATGAATTTGCAACAAAGATAGTTTACCTATTACAAGAGCAATCACTAGCAGAATGGATTTGCTTCAACTTCAAGCTGGTTGCATTCTAAAGCAGACGAAGTTTGAGGTTTCTTTATGAGCATTCTATCAGCAGCTGCAAAAATTCAATTGGCATTTTCTCACACTTGTGCAACTGATAGCACGATTTCAGACTTTGTCACAAAAATCTACATTTTTACGGTGATGCTTACATGACTAAATGCAGAAGTAGTTTGTAAAAAGCAATTTATTATGGATAATGGTTCCCCACTGGATACTTAGACTATAGACACGAATACCGAGCTGACTGGCAAACCGCAAAAACTCAGACACATACATATATTTAGTCTGGGATTTTGCAGGTGTTTAATTGAAGTTTGAAGTCGATATATAAAAGTGCAATTGCACATGGTCAATGATTGACGTATTACGACTAAATAATGAATGGGAGTTGATATTTATAAAGATACATCAGCGATACTAGACACATGAGATCTAGTAATTTAAATAGCATAAGAAATAACTTATAAAATTCTTGCATCCTTTTTGAACATTTCTAACCCAATTAATGCCAGTAGAATCTATTTATCCATGAAGGAAAGAAATTAATAAAAAGTGTTGAACTTCCAATTCTGGGAATAGCGTTCAATACCCTAGATGGGGCAACCAATGGAGAAATTGTCTAATTGAGCCTTACCTAGCAGCTGCATTACTAAGGAAAACAATTTCATACGAAAACCTTTTCTTAATTCTAACGAAAATCTTTCTACAGCCATTGTTGTTTTGCTAGAATGTCGATTGTTGACCGGCTGAAAAATGAGACATCTACGAAGGCGTCATTCTCACTTGAGTTTTTTCCGCCTAGAACGGAATTAGGTACTCAGAATTTACAATCCAGAATTCAGCGATTTTCTGTACTTCAACCATCATTTGTATCTATAACATGGGGCGCAGGTGGATCAACAGCTGAAAAGAGTCTCCAATTGGCAGAGTTTTGTCAACAAATGGGATTAAACACTCTACTACATTTGACATGTACTAATATGGAAAGATCTGTAATTGATCATGCTTTAAGAAGAGCAAAAGATATAGGTATTAGAAATATTCTTGCACTTCGTGGCGATGTGTCAAGAGGTAAAGAGTATACCGATAATTCGACAGAGGAGTTTAAGCAAGCTAGTGATTTAGTTAAATATATAAGATCGAGGCATGGTAAATATTTCTGTATTGGTGTTGCTGCCTATCCTGAAGGGCATAGAGATGTATCATCAACAGCAGAACAAGATCCGGTTTCTGATCTTCCTTATTTAGTTGAAAAGGTTGAAGCTGGTGCAGATTTTATTATTTTACAAATGTGTTTCTGTGCTGACAAAATTATATCGTATATTGATCAATTACGTTCTGCGCATCCTTGTTTTGCAGATATCCCTATAATTCCAGGAATGCTTCCGATAAATACATTTCAATCGTTTATAAGAGCTACTCAGCTTGCACAATGTGGAATTTCTGATAATATTATTAATAGACTCACTCCTTATGCAAATGATGATGCGAAAGTGAAAGAAATTGGTGTGGAGATTTTATCTGATTTATGTAATGAAATATTCACAAAAGCTGATGGCAAAATTAAGCAATTTCATTTTTACACATTAAATCTTGAGAAATCTGTTGCTCGTATATTAGAAACTTCTAATATATTTAATATTCCTCAAAGAGTTACAAGTGTTGAAGTTACTACTTCTATTTCTAATAGATCTCGACGAAGATCTTCTATATCTGCAAATAATAAAATCCTAGTTGATGAAAAGCGTGTCTTATTTGGTGCTTCGAAATTTTCATCAACATCTGCTATTG
The DNA here is from genome assembly GCA_030566855.1 of Tortispora sangerardonensis. Lineage (NCBI taxonomy): Eukaryota > Fungi > Ascomycota > Trigonopsidomycetes > Trigonopsidales > Trigonopsidaceae > Tortispora > Tortispora sangerardonensis. The sequence goes on along the minus strand of JAKUBJ010000028.1, from coordinate 7,764 downwards.
ATCCTTTAGATTCAATTAGTACAGATGATGCTGATCATCTTGTGCTTGCTATTTCTACTGGTGAAGGAGAGTTAGGTAGACAAGCTGCTTGGGATGATTTTCCAAATGGAAGATTTGGTGATCCTCGATCTCCAGCTTTTGCCCTTTCTGGATTTGGTGCTGATCCATACACTACTGGTTTAGCAGTTTCACGTATTACAAAACAACATGCTCTTGGCTTGTGGGGTTCACCTACTTGTGCGAGAGATATAGCAACAATTATCTGCGATCATATTCAGAGTCCTTCGCCAAACTCATTTTTGCCCTGGTCTGACTCTCTACAAGATATCAGTGCTGAAACTAGCGATATTGTTGATGATTTATCACTTTTAAATGAACTAGGTTATTGGACATTATCTTCTCAACCAGCTGTAAATGGAGTTCCTTCCAGTGACCCAACTTATGGATGGGGCCCTTCTAATGGTTATGTATATCAAAAGGCATTTGTTGAATTTTTTGTACCTGCGGATAGATGGTCATCACTTAAAGAATCTTTGGATGCATTACCTGAAGGTGAAATATCTTATTATGCATGCTCTTCTGATCCTAATACCTATTCTGCAAGTTCAGTTGACGATGAAACTAATGCTGTGACTTGGGGTATTTTTCCACATAGAGAAGTCCTTCAACCAACAGTCATTGAACCTTTATCCTTTATGGCATGGCGTGATGAAGTATTTCAAGCTTGGAAGGCGTGGCAAGCTTTGTTCCCTGTGCATTCAAAACCATATAAATTTTTACAAGATGTACATGACTCTTATTATTTGGTCAATTTGATTCATCATGAATTTGTGAATGCACCAACTGCATTATGGAGCTTGCTTAAAAGTCATTAAGACTTTTCAGCTTCTTTCTCTATGGTTTTTATGATCCACTTATTTATTGCATTTTACATATGACTATCCTTTTGTATTATAATCTTCAAAATATGGATCTTCATTTATTTATTATAAGAAACGTCTTTTATTTACCTGTTACCTAAAGAAAAATTCTTTGATTTGGCTGTTTTCCTTAAAAAAATCTCATTTAACCTCTTTCTTAGATTCATCCTTCCCTTCACCAAAAACCATGTCAAAAAGAAAAGGCGATCAATCGTCTAGGCAATCAAAGAAATACAAGGTAAATATTATATTTTGTTACTTTAACATTGATTCATCATATAACTAACAGCATAATGATAGTATGGAGTTCCAAAAAAAGGGAATATTGATCCTCAAACTTCAGGTCTTTTCGTCACATGTACTATGCGTAGAGAAAAGGAATGTTTACGCGAAATGATGAATCTATTAGAAGAAGTAAGTAGTCATTTTATAAGTAGATTTATCTGGAAAATAAACTAACAATATAGTTTACTGATTCTGTTGAACCTGAACCTGAATCTGAAGATGATGCAGATATTGAATCTTCGATCTTAAAAGAACTTAATGATATGAAAAAGCCTGTCAAGCCTTTAATTGAACCTGTAAATTTAAGCTGTGAATGTGTTATGTTTTTTCGAATTAGAAAACCTTTAGACCCTGTGAAAATCGCTTATGAGATTTCAAGAAAGGCAATGAATTCAGGTAAAAAATTCACCAGATACTCTCAAAGACTAACTCCTGTTACTTTGACCGCTACAGCTAATGAAAAGGAATTAGAAAAACTTGCTAAGATTGTTTTTAAAGATATCTTTCATAAGGAAACAGATCAAGAAGTTTATAAGTTTGCTATAAGACCTACAAGTCGAAATAACAACAGTCTTACTCGAGATACCATTATTCAAACTGTTGCAAAGGCTATTGGAACTCCTCATAAAGTTGATTTAACTAATTATGACAAATTAATCCTTGTTGAATGCTTTAAAAGTACTGTTGGAATAGCTGTTGTTGATAAAGAATATGAATCATTAAAGAGATTCAATCTTCAGCAGATATATGAATCTGCTTTATCCAACAGCGACGAATGATTTTGATGATATATGATTAAAATAAAATAAATTTGTCATTCTTATATTACATTATGTGCCTTTTCTAGCCTTGATTAATCTTTCATGCAACTCGCTTTGGGTCCTATAAAACTCAGCTCGTTTTTGTCCTAGATTCTTCAAACGAATACTACATCTGACAGCACTGAATACTCCTTTTAATGAAACCTTTTGGGGCTTTTTCTGTTGACCTAATAACTTTAGACATTCATCTTCACTCTTCTTATAGTGCGTTAGTTCTAATTCAAGAAACTTTTTGATCAACATAAGTCCTTCAACACGAAACTCCTGACGTTTTGATTTCTCAGACGCAAATGTTACATAATCTTTGAACCCCTTCTTTTCTGCGCTGTGTTTCCTACTCAAATTTTGAATCTCTCCTTTGGCTACATTCTTAAGCACTTCGATCTTTCCTTCTCCTGAATTTACTTGCCCTTTCAGTTTCTGCATATCTGATTTGTATGACTTTTTCAAACTTTCAAGAGATGATCTTAATTGACTAATTTCTTCTTGAGCTTTTGCTGTCTCACTTGATCCTTCGTTTTGTGCGTTTTCGATGTCCGTTTCAAGTCTTTTTATTGTAAACTTTTTATCATCTTCAAGCTTGACCAGTTGTTTTTCCAATTGCTTTACTTTCTCAACTTCAGCATCGAATTCTGCCTGAATAGCTTCAAGTTTTTTGTCTTTCTTTGCAACTGCAAGTTTTTCTTCTTCAAGTAGTGACTCGGACTGTCTCAAACTATTCCTGAGTTTAATCAATTCATTCTCTAAGTCATCTCTTTCTGCTCTCAGCTGTTTGATGGTTTTTGATTTTTCTTCTAAATATATCTCAGAAGATGCCAACTTCCTATTAAGTTGTTCCACTTGAGCATTTATACTTTTAGCGCCTTCTGATCTTACATTTGATATTTGTTGCTCCAAATCTTTAATCAAAGCAACTTTTATAGACTCCGATGTTTTCAGATCTTTGTACTCTTTTTCTAATGCTTGATTTGCATATTTGTGTTTCTGTATTTCTGTTTTCAGAGAGTTTATTGAAGAAGATAAATTCTCGCTGTTGGAACTCTTGGAGGTCAAATCAGATTCCAATGATTCGCACTTATGCTTAAGTTTCTCAGCAAATGCTTTCCAGTTAGTGATTTCTTCGTATGACTGCAATTTAATTTTTTGGGCCTCATCTTGAGCCCTTTGTACTTTTTCATTGCATTCAGAAGTGATTTTCATAAGCTGTTCATGCTGCCGTATTAAATTCTCTTGAATCATATTTACCTGACTTGAATCGTGCATCTCTATATCACTTTCAGCCTGCTTCATTTGCTGTATTTCTTGCTCATACTGTTTTAATTTAGCCGATAAGTTCATTATTTCAATTTCATGCTGTTCCTTTGCTGCATTTACATTGTTGAACTGTTCTGTCATTGATTGCATTTCTGTCTGTATTTGAGCAATTAATTGATCTTTCTCTGCCTTTAATTGTGATATTTGATTTTCTTTGTCATTGATTCTTTGCTCAGCATTGTGAATTTTCATCTGACCGCTCTCTTCTGCTTCTTCGTGCACTTTGTGTTTTGATTGGAGTATTGACAATTGAAGTTCTAAATTTCTCTTAGCGGAAATCTCTTCTTCGAGGCTTTCTTGTAGACTTTGTTGTGCGTGCTTTATTGTCTCTAACTCTTGCTGTAATCTGGTATAAGATTCTTCCGCACTTTCAAGCTTATCTTCAAGCGTCTTATTTAAATTTTTTGCAGCTTCTAGTTCTTCTTCTAGTTCTTCATAACCATCTTCGGCCTTTTCTAAACGACCTTCTAGATTGGCACCTAGACTCTTTTCATTGTCGATTTGAGATTCTAATTGTTCAACTTGTTCTTCGAGATCTTTTTTTACTCTGTTTATTTCACCTAAAGCATCTTCAAGCTCTACATTTTCTTTCTCTAGTGATTCTTGTTCCTTCTTAGAAGTCTCTAGTTGTTCTCTTAATAAATTAATTTCGGTTTCAGACTCGTTTGCGCATTCTTGTATTGCAGCCTTTACTCTGTCTAAACTGGATAGATGACAAGGATTCTCATCTGTGAAAATATCAATAACAGTAGGAGTGCTTTCAGATGTTGGTATCAGTTGCTTGCCTCTTATAAGCTTTAAGAGTTTCAAAAGTCTTTCTTTGATATCAGAATATGCTTCATTCTTTTCGCTGTACTTGCGTTCATATTCAACAGCTTTCTTCACACCTTCTGTTAAAGTTTTGTACTCTTGACTTAAATTACCTTCATCCGAATTCTTGAACCCGTATTTTCGCTCAAGAAGCATGATTTTTATCTTCAAATCTATATTTTCTTTACTCAATGTCTCGATCTTCTTCTCCTGTTCTCTTAAAGAAAGTTTTTCAAGGTCAAGCTTAGGTGAATCAGCAAGTTTCCACACTGGTGCATTATCATCTACATGTTCTGAATCATCTATAACTGAAAGCGAATTAAGGTCGGGTGTTCTTAACTTTCGCAATGGTCTGCGCACAGAATGTAAAATTGGAGTGAACTCTCCTGCAGTTCTTTTATTATTTCGATTCAATGTAACTTGAATATCACTCTCTCTTCTCCGAGACATTGGAGTCTCTGGAGCATGGAATGATTCCCTTGAGAAGTCTTCCATAGAGTCAGAAAAGCTGTCTTCTCTTTCAAAGGACACACTTTTCATTGGAGTGGTCATCTTTTCAGTTGTTGTAAGAAAGGAATCTTAAAAATTATGGGAAGACGGTCTTATATATATTTTTGATTTTTGTATATTTTGGAAAGAATTCTTTGTTTACTTTTGACAAACTTTAATTCCTATATACACACTTTTACAGTTTAATTTGATTTGTAACCCTATGTTGGGTTGAGGGTTGTTTGTGGCCCTGCTATTTGCACGAAGATCACATTTTTAGTTTCGCAAGTAATAAATTATTTCATTCTCTTTCTTGCTATCCAAATCATCTATTAGGTATTCTTTGTTATGATTTATTTATTTATTGTCTAATTGCTTCAATATAGGAGTATTAGTTTATTATTTGGTGCTTTTAAGCTGGGACCAATCACTATGCACTCCTCTATGTTTGAAAGCATTTTGCATTTGCTTACATTGATTCATGTCATTGAGTAGATGCTTATGACATATATCCCTGGTACTACTATCAATCACTTGTTTTGAGAAGAATTTAGGATTAAATTATTTGTCCGCCTTTTATTCATGCACATACTACTACGGTTTATAGGTTTGCATGTTGGTGTTGAAAGTATGCTACTATGGGATACATGCTGTACATCTGATAAATTATAGTGATGGTCGCAGTATATATCAGACAAGTCTGAATGGCTTATAATTTTATGAAATGATTCGTATAAAAAGAAGTAATTTTTTTATATATATTTATGTTTAAGAAATTATTTAAAAAAGGTTTAAAAGGTTTTAAATGCTGGCTAGCTAGAACGGCCAAAAATTGGATACAATGTATATTTCAGTACCATGTACAGAAATCACAGTCAGGCGGGCAGCATGCGAAATGTACACCAGATGAAGAATGCTGGGGGTTTTTCTCTGAAGCAGAAGTTTGGGATGGAAACTCTCCTCCATAGACAGCATCTACATCAGAGTCACTCTCGATATAGGATGATGCTGCACTTGAGCTACGGGGTTGGGCTACATAAGAGTCAGAATAGTCATCTGAAGTGAAGATTTCTTGAATACGAACCTCTTTGGTATCATCATCAAATACAATATGGGCAAGCTCATATACTTCATCGACATTGCTGAATGAGTCGTCAAATGTATAGTATACGGTGATTACGGTTTCAATAAGCACATAAGCAGTTGCGTTGCGAGAGTCAAGGCATATCTTGTATGCATGTGTTTCTCTCTCGACATATGTATGGGTACGGACTACTGGTTGAGAAACATAAATCAAGTCGAAGTCGTTGTTGATAAAAGGTAGCTGTTGCATCAAGTAAGCACGCAAGTTGGCATCTGTTTGATGACGCTCAACTGCAGGTACATCTACATCTTCTCCAAAAAAGGGAAGATTGCGAAGAGTGGACAGGTTGGCCACTGCCTGCATTGATTCCATGGTAGAACGTACACGAGAGCGCAAAGCGCTCTTGGTGATACGCTTAAAGTTGGGGCAAGAATAACGGAGCTTGTGGGCGTAGTTAGTCATTGTTAAACGTTGTTTTTGGATATTGGTATTGATATCTAAAAGCTGTTTTTGATGGTCTACTTGAGATTGGTATGATAACCTTTCTAAAGTGATGTTATGGTAAAGGAAAGAATTTTTTCAAAAGTGGGAATATTCAGCTGCTTAAATATTGTTTTTTTTGGGACCCCTATTTGTGATTTTCTATGCAATGAAATAAAAAATAATAAATAAGGACCCTTATTTATGTTTTTTTTATGCAATACAGTAAAAAAAAATAAAAGGACCCTCGTTTTTTTTATCTCGATTGAAGGGTCCACTTCTGAATGATTTTACTGGTGCACGAAAGTTAATCGTATTTTTATTTTATTCTGATGCTTTTTCAATTATTTTTTGAGGATATTTTTGGGGGTCAATTGGGATATCCACATTTTGTGGAGTTGCACAGCGGGAGTATGTATGTGCAATATATTGCTTCTTGGTTTTATCAGTCGTGATAAGTACTATTGACAGTACAATTAGCAGTAACTGTTATTTTTCAGTGGCTTATTGCACTTTATGATCTCTATACATGTAGCTGCTGCGCGTGCCATGGTTTGAAGAATAGGATTTCCTTCACGAAAACCGACATGACCTGTGCTATTTTATTGGTCTTCTCCATAGGTAAAAGAGGTCATAAGCTCTGTTTAAGATGTGTACTGCTCATAGTAAACTTGCTATTGAGTATGAAGATGTATTACAGATCCATCTAGCACCTGTAAAGGTGCATCACACTCTCCAAGCCTAATGTATCCAATGACACCAAAACTAATGTCTCTTTTATCTAGGACAGTGAAATAAAAAGTCAAGTCTCTAGAGATTTTCACGCTCCAGGCTACAAACCACGGTTACAAGTGGGGAAGGTGGGGTGTGGTGCATCAGTTACAGGTACAAAGAGATTCAAGGTTGCCCTAAAGAACCTGGATTTCCAGATTGAATTAATCAATCTGTGGACACATTGTGCCCCTATTACTTATATAAACTAAGAATAACTAAATCAAACAGGTGATGGAGATGTCTTCGGCTGATCTGGGAATGATGAGCTTGTGTTTTAAACGTGGGGTATCTCAATATCTGCTTGTAAAGAAACCAATACAGATCTTTTCAATGGCCAAAAATATGCTATACATATGTATTATTTAACCGCAAGATGCTTCACGGAAAGAAAATGAATGGTGAAAAAAGAAAACAAAGTGTGTTGTTGTGTTTACAAAGCAGGAAACGTAGTGCTTTTTCACATGCCAACCTAGCGTTTGATGTAAACACAGATCTGCAAATTTGACGTAAACACAGATCTACAAATTCTACGTCAATCATGAATAGTATTAAGGAAATATTTATATATATATTTATTATTATTTAAAGTATAGAAAGGGCATTATAGTTTTTTTTAATAAAGCTGCTGCTTGCAGTTATTGGTGACGGTTTTTACGACCAACAACTGTGAAAAAATCACCTTCTGTTGGGCGATAAGTATATTGAACACTAGATGCGGATGGATTGAACTTCTTTACTGGAACTGGAACATCCTTGTATCTGAAATAGTTCCCTTTAGTAATATTTG